>MU827820.1:273200-342323 GCA_029204205.1 Desmophyllum pertusum
TTACTTTTCTTGCCTTGCTGCTAAGCGAAGTGTCGAGTTGGACCAGCCTGATGGTGAGGACGAGAGTCCAGGAGAAGACCTTCCGGAGTGTGCTTAGGGACAATGTTTTGTCTGAAGTCAGCATCCAGCATTGCCATCCGGTAATCTATGACTCCTACAACATCTGTGAGCTAGTGTTGAACTCAGTGTCAATGTTACGGAGACTTGACACATTGGAAATTACAGTCAGACGGAAAAAGCCACTTGTGGAGTTACTCTCAAACATGGTGCAGGGCTGCAGCTGTAATGCCAGCAAGCGCATATAATGTAGATGGTACATGTTCCTAGTGTCTGGTACGGATTCAGACTCAGACTGGTGAAGAGGGGTTTCAACCGTGTACGACCCAAACCAATTAGGGAAGGCAACTTGTTTTGTAAAGTGTTTTGTCTCATGTAAGCCTTTCGATGATTATATGAAAAATCTGACTATATAAACTTCCTTGAGGGATGAGCTTAGTAAGCCGGTGCTTTTCAAAGATAGTTTTCCAAAAGGGTATTTAAATTAGTTTAACCCGGCCTATTCTGCCTGGGGGGGGGGGGGGGGGGGGGGCAGAAAGTGCCCGCGCTGATTTAAAACCATTATTACTTGAAACAAAACTCACTGTTTCCCTTGGAGTCTGGGTAATTGTAGAGAGTCGAGAGTCGAGAGTTCTAGGTCGAGATAACACCTCTCTTTTCCTTCTTTTGGTAAGACAAAGAGGAATAACCGAACTTATGAATCTTGGGAGAAGGAAGAGGACTACAATCCAGGTGTTCCCTGCCTACCAGTGGGTGGCTTCAAGTACGAGGTTTGTAGGTATTTCTTTTTTATTTAATTATTATTATTATTATTGGGGGCGAGCGGGCGAGCAAAAGAGAGCGGGCGAGCAAAAGAGAGCGGGCGAACTAATCTTGAGAGCATGGTATGATTGGAATGTTAATTGCACCAAGAGAAGTGCACCACTTGAAAAGTTGACTCGTTTGTTATACATGCGTTGCAATAGGAAACATGTGAATACCTTGGTAATGATCAATATTGTTACAGTATTGTTTAACTTTATCTACGTTACTATTCACTGAGAAGATCGTTGTTAAAGTTGACGATGAGTTCATTAATTTAAAAATTCATTTGAGTCAGTAGGGGATCATAAAGGGTAAATTTACGCCAAATTGTGCGTGAAGCTAGCGAAGGCCACGTGTGTTCGTTATGTATGACGGCCATTATGCTAAGCTTTATTCAACTAAAATTAACATCATGTCATAAAGTATACTCGAACCGCAGCCGATGGCTACCCAGTGTTTCCTAAATCAAAGCCAAATAAATCCCCTGATACACCGCCCACACTTTCTAACCCATGGATGCTTCTAGTTGTTATTGATAAATGGAGCGGGGTGTGTTACTAAGAACAGAACGCCTCATGCGTCACTTGTGAAGGTGAGATGAACGATACCGGCGCAACTTGGAAGTTGGATTTGGAAATTAAACAATAGAAATAGATCTTCGAGTCGTCCTCGGAAATTTTCAGCAATCAAAAAGATAATTACTATTCAATTTTGGCTACAAGTGTACTTGCTAATATTACATTACAGGTTTTGTTTTGCTTCAAAAGTGTTTATTTTTTGTTTTGACATAGGAGACTAAACCTGATGTCATACATGTAGACTTGACGATATCTCCAGACAAGAATGAAGTAGTTGTCTTGACAGCTTCTTCCTTGCATAAAAAAGATAAGAAATCATTCAGCAAAAAAAGGTATCACAGACGATAAAACACCAGTCTCAGTACTGATTGCATTTCATTTTTTTTTCTTTTTTTAGTTCTAATGATCAAGCTGTTAGTTTTCTTGCTAATTTAATAATTATTACAACAACACAATAGGGATTACTAAGGATGGTATTTTGAAGTAAACTGTTTAGGAGCGTTTTGTACCGTTAAGATGGTGAAAGGTGCGAGAGAGCCTACCTGATTTGACAAAAAAATTAGCCTGAGATCAGGCTCCTTAGTGGGGAATAGAGACGCAAGAAAATCAACGAATGTCCTGGTACCTGGGGTCCCGGGCCTGGGGCCTGGTGTCTGGCCTGTGTGTCACCTGGGGAGTTCCCCGCTCCCACCTTGGCCCGGTTGTTCAAAGGACGATTAATCTAATCCAGGGTTAGCATGAATATTCATTTCAGTTTTGTAACTTTTTAGTGAAGTTTTCTGTTTATATTTTTTGTCCTTCAGTTTGGAGTTTGAGTAATCTCAAACTTTTCGAAACGTTAGCAGTGAAAAACACTTTTTACAAGAGAAATTAAGACCTCGATGGACTTTAAATCCAGGATTAGCCTTAATCGGCTTTCGATCAACCAGGCCCTAAAAAATAACGACGCGAAAATGAGCAGGATATCGCCTCTCACGCGTGCGTTATTTTCTGAGCCTGCTTTCAATGTTACTTTTTTCTTTGTTCTTATTTTTGTCGAGTGCCTGGAAACTAATTATAGAGCTAAGAGTACCTCCACCTTGAATAAAGTATCCTCTGTGATGTGAGTATCATGAATTGTTTCAATGTTAGTTTTTTAAGTAGGTTTAATAGTGTAAATACCGTAGAATTCCGATAATAACGGGCCCCCCGAAAATAACGGCTACCCGAAAGTAACGTTAATTTTTTACCTTGCTATTAAACCCCAGAAAGTAACGGCCCCCCCGAAAGTAACGGCCCCCCGATAATAGCGGCCCCTTAAAAAATGACCACTCAAAAATAATAATATATATTTTGTATTTAATGTAACATTTCAAGAGGTGCGGTATCAAAGAACAGAATAATTTGTGATTTTATTTTAGGCGGTGTTTGAAACAGACATACGTGTATAAAAACAGATCAAAGCTGTGTGTCATCACAGTAATTAGTTGTCATATAATACGAACAATATTTTCGACGTATAGTATACGAACATTTGGGCCTTTTTTGTTACAGTTTACTTTGTTTACATGGATAATGAATAACCAGCATGCAACCTGAATGATCTTTTTTATGTCTGTTATGTGTCCTCTTTGTGTAAAACCACTGCTGAATTACAAACGTTTTCTAAGCATCCAAAAGTAACGGCTACCCGAAAATAACGGCTACCCGAAAGTAACGGCCCCTTTGGCCTGCTAAATCCGAAAATAACGGGGGCAGTTATTATCGGAATTCTACGGTAAGTAGGTTTAAAAAGTAGGTTTAAATTGAAACTGGGAAGCCCTTAAGGAGTTTTAATAAAATTATTAGTGTATTAACTATGGAACTTCTTTAGACTAGTCACAGAATCTTGGAAAAAGATTGCGTGACAAGTCCAAAGTGTCGTTACATATCCCAGAAATCAAGTCACACGCTTGACAGGACAGCGTGACCATGTGTAGCGTGACCATAGCTGTTATTACAGTTGAGCCCGCCGTCAAATATTCATTTGTTTTTAAAAAGTATGCAAACGAGTTAGGCTCAATTTCCGCCACTCTCTCGAGTCCGGTCTTCATTCTGGCTCATTTTCCAGAACAGCAGCTGGTAATCGAGCCTACAAATGAGGCTAATGGGCCAATACAATGCCAGATTGACCCTTTCGCCTTGTTTGCATGTCAAATGGAAAACAATACCAGATTGACCCTTTCGCCTCGTTTGCATGTCAAACCGCTGACCGTCTGTAATAACTGCTATTGTTAAAAAAGCCCCAGTAGAGGGTCTCTCTTCTTCCCGCCATTTTCTCGCTCCAGGGGGCGGGAAGAAGAGAGACCCTTGCAACGATGCTACTTTCTAATAGCCCCACACAACTGTATTTTGGGACCCGTAGTTATTGATACACCCGGAGGCAACTTTCTTCATCATTTTGATATGTTTATTATACTCCCTTCACAAAGGACTGAAGGATCCAGTAAGAGTGAAAGTGATACTCCCGATGATGATTCACGTAAACAACGCAAAATAGCCGCTGAACATTGGGATGACGTAGAAAAGGAAGACGTTGATAAGCTACCGAGGGAATTGATGGCCTTAGACTGTTCGTCATAAAAGGGCCGGCTGATAAAAAGAAGACAATAGAGGCATTGAAAGATGGTCGTCGTTGGAAAAAGAACTGCCCCACTCGCTGGCAAGGACATCCAAGGACCAGATATGCAGATTGCAGGGGGTGTTTCTTGTGTCGGAATCCAAAATGCCCTTACAAGTTGCAATTCGGTGTAATAAATAAAGCGTAGTTCGAAAGAAAGAAAGCCGAGGGTAGAATGCTGTGCAAAGGATGCGTATTGCTGGAGATTTTTTAAATTGCCCAGCTCGCAGATACATAAGTTATGGAAAGAAGTCTGTGAAAGTTTACCATTGTGGTGAACACACGTGTCCGAAACATAAGAGTACCGGAAAAAACGCGCAACATATTGAACAGTTAGTGAGAGATAACCCAAACATTAAGCCTTCGGAAATACAATCGCCTGTGTAATAACAGCGTTCCGGCAGCGACTAGACTGGAATGAAGTAGAAAAACAGGTGGAGAGTACGCTGGGCAGAAACTGGCTAGCGAATACTAAAAAGAAACTGAAAAAGGAGATGGAGCCAGTTGGTCATGACATAAAGAATATTGTGACAAAAAAGACAAATTTTTTATCTATAAGATAAATGATAAGAGGCAATTCGGACTTACCATCTTTTGTATTTAAAGCTAGTGAAACAAAAGCTAGAATGGCGTTAAATATGAACAGGGCCGGCGATCATTTTCTAAACGAAGAATTTTGTTTTTTCGATGGAAAACGTAAAAGATGCAGAGGATTCGTTACCTTAACCGCCAGCGTGTATCATCCTCTATTACGAAAACAGATTACACTCACTATCATGGAATGTGAGTCTGAGAATACCTTAAATGTGACTTTGTTTTGGACGTGTTTAATGAAGTGCTTGAAAAGCTGTCTAAAAACGAAGGAGTGAAATTCAACCCTACTGGGTGGTGCACGGACATGGCTGGGGCAAAAAAAGGCTGGAATAGCCGATGTGTTTGGCGAGGAGGGTAAAATGCGAATTATATCCTGTGAATTCCACTTCAAAGAACACTGGAACCAGATGTCCAAAAGGTTAGACCCTGACAGCACATATGTTTTCCGAAATTTTTGCAACTGGCTTTTAGAGTGCAACACCGGGCGCCTATGACAAGGTTAAGACTGAAATAGACTCATTCATAAGCGAAGAAGAAAGGGCGTTTTTGAAATCCTGGTTAGCGTGGTGGCATGACAGGCGTGGATTCATTTTAGAGCCTTTGCACCGAGCGGAGCACCTCAAATGAATCAAGCCAAAGTAATTCATGCTGGGTGGGTCCATAGAGACCTACCTAATATGTCTTTGTTGTGTCAAGCGGATGTTAGGGATGCAGTAACGCTGGATGTAGAAATGAAAGCATTTGAACAAGGCTTTGCGACTAGCAACACTGGACCGTCCTATGCTGAACGGCAACGAAAAAAACACAATGAACAAGTTAAAAGAGCCAAACAGCTTGGGCAAGATATGTTTCAGGAGGAAGGCGGATATAAAGTGGACCCAAAATCCAAACATTGTCCTAGAAAAACCGCAATCTCACAAGGAAAGAAAAAGTAACAAACATCGTCTAATGAAGTATCCCAGATTGATCAGTCTGCAGCAACGCTACCCCTACCACCTAGCATAGCCGTCACTACATCGTCACGTCGACCTGACTTGTCGTCCACCCAAAATCGAATGCAGCCTTTAGATATACTTCACTGAGCCCCACTGGTGCTTCCAATTCCACGTCAAGTATGCCGACACACCTAATGTAACGAACATCTTTCCCTGCAACAGACCCGACGCACCCTGTACTTGCATGTTCACCGTACACCACTGGCTAATCCTTAGCTGTATATGTACCACCAAATGTAGCCAATACTTAGTTATCCTTTATAAACGCACCGCAGCTATCACACTCAAACCTTACACAACCATCCCTTCAGTGGCACTCAGGAATGTTTCCGCATCCGTATGAGACCAAGACAAGCTCAGAAATGTTATGGGTGTGGCGACAGTTTTGCAGATAAATTCCGTTCCCCACCACTCGATATTGTTTTGAAGCATGTAGACAGACGGGTGATACATAGAAACGAACAGACTGGACAGCTTGTCTACAACATGGACTATGGTAACACATATTACCATCCACATCCTGGTCATAGAAGGAAAAAAATCCACTATGCAAACTCAATTTGCATTGATAATTAATGCCCTGGGGATGAATATTAATATATGTATAAAAGATTTCCATGTGCTCTATTCAATGCACTTTGCTCTAGTCACAGTCAGTGAATGTGTTTGGTGTGTAACTTCTGCAAACCCGGCTTCTTCAACTGTGTCCTTCGACTGTGTTTCATCGGCCGTCTTCTTGCCTATATCTCATGGCAGACCAGGTTCTACATCGCCCAGAGATTCCAGTTCCGGTTTTGGTCGAGGCTGTCGACACTCCTCCGCCGCTGATGGTTTTGGCGGATCAGAGAGAAAGAGCAAACGAAGGACAAGGTCAACAAGACCTTCCTGTTGCTCCGATGCAGGCCATTGAGGTAAAACTTGTCTTTTACTGTTGCAGTTTTCTTTATTAGTGGTTATTTCTTAGTGCCGGTATTTCCACCAAGAGTAGCCGTTAGTTTCAATTTACTTTTTAGCAAGGTGTGGCTTCTTGCATTCCGCTACTAACGAGCGTACGAAGGTCAAGGTCAAAAATATTTTCCTATTGCTCCGGCACAGGCCGTTGAGGTAAAACTTGTCCTTTATTGCTGTAGTTTTTTCTTTATTTATAGTGGGTATTTTCTTAGTGTGGGATTTTCACCAAGAGTAGTCGTACGTTTTCAATTAAGGGCAGCTTCTTGTATTCCGTTACATATATTTTCTACAATGGTATTGTGGATAATTAAGATTTTATTAGATTTTGTATTGCCTGTGTGGCTAGAGTTTGGTTTGCCTGTGGAGTTTAAGAGATTTTAGAGTTTGTGTGGCTAGACTGGTTTGCCTGTGAGGCCTGAGAGATTTTATTGTATGTGTGGCTAGAGACTGGTTTACCTGTGAGGCTTAAGAAAAAATTTTATTGCTTGTGTGGCTAAAGACTGGTTTGCCTGTGAGGCTTAAGAGATTTCATTGCTTGTGTGGCTAAAAACTGGTTTGCCTGGGAGGCCTAAGAGATTTCATTGCCTGTATGGCTAGGGACTGGTTGGCCTGTAAGGTCTAAGAGATGAAGTTTTGAGGAGGGTAAAAAAGTTGGAGGAGTCCCAAAAGGCCTCTGTGGATTCCACATTAGCAGACATCAGGCTACTTCTCAAAGCTCTGTCTTTCAACAAAGATCACGCGTTAGATCTTCTGCTTAACCTAAAGATGGTTGCTAAGGAGACAAATCACCCTAGGGCAGGGTTTTTTGATGCAGCGTTCCGTTCCATGAGGGAGAAATTAGCGGTTTCAGACGTCCAGTTCAAGAAATATCTAGAAGTCCTTCTGGGTGACAAGGATCAAGAGAAGGTGTTGGACACTCTTGGGTCCAATCGTGTTCCTTGGAGGGGTCGTGGCCATGCCTTCCGTCCTGTGCAGTGTTACCATTGCCGTCCTTTTGGCCACTATCAGAGTTACTGCCCGGATCGGCGACGAGCCTTTGGAGAAGCTGCAGGAACTCCCACTAAGAGAGGGAGATTCGACTCGGGACAGTTTAAGTCATGAGGTCGTGGCTATTGTCTAACTCGGTGTATTTTCTTTTTCCTTTGCACTATTAAAGTATGCTTATTGCAGTAAATAAATCAGTGTTTTTTTTGTTTGTGTTCGTTAGGGTTTCCCCTCTAGTTTTTTATTTTGGTTTTTTGTTTGTATCTGGGTCTTAAATATTTCTACATTCCTAGATTGGGGCGAGTAACTCCTGTTGGCTTACCGCAATATCTCGGTGGGTTAATGTAAATGGGGTTCCCGATCAGGAGGAGGCATCTTATGTCTGCGAATGGAAAGATGTTTTAGTCTCCAAAACTGTTCCAGATCTGGAAAGAATTAGACTAAGAGATCCAGATAAGTTTGTTGCTGGAGGCATCCATAGTTATCCGGAAGCTTGGGAGACGATTCTCGAAGGTCATCCACTTGTTGCATCAATCACTGATTGGATCCTTTAGGGTACTTATAAGGGGTCTAACTATTGCTCACATTTCCCACCGCAGAAGCGTTTTCAAAATCATGTCATACAAGACATTTTCAGAATTTGTGTCACAGGAAATTCTAAAGTGCACTACTACTGGGGCAGTTAGAGTGTGGGGGAAACTCGGGGTTGATAGTCCACCTCATTTGGTTTTACCACTAACAGTAGAGCCTACGAAACCAAGACTCTGCTTGGATGCTAGGTTTTTAAATCTGTGGATGAGGGATATGCCTTTTTCCCTGGATAAATTAGCCGATGTTCCAAGGTATGTGTATAGGGGGTCCTTCATGGTGAAGTGTGATGATAAGTCAGGTTATTATCATGTGTTACTCTCCGCATGTTCTCAGACATGTTGGTTTTGAATGGGAGGATTATTGGTTTGTCTGTACTACTCTTCCATTTGGGTAGAAAATTTCCTCCTACATATATCATACCATAGGTTTGGCAGCATCCGGTTTTTTAAGAGCTGAAGGTGTACCTTGCTCACTGTACATAGATGATCGTCTTAATGGTGAACTCCTCACCTCATCGGGGCCATGGTCAGTCCTCCCAGCAGACCGACAGGAGCAATTTAGTCGTGATGCAGCAACTGCCGCAATATTTTGTGTTTTATCAGTCCTCATTTATCTGGGTTACACAATCGGCATAAGTAAGTCGGTTTTTATCCCGACTACTTCACTAGAGTACTTAGGTCTCGTGGTGGACTATGTAAAGCAATCCTTCTTAGTCCCAAAACGAAAGATTGTTTCTTGGGCATCCCTGAGAGAACATATTTTGGCTTGTAAGAAATATGTGGATGTGAAAACGCTGCAGCGTTTCCAAGGAAAATGTGTTTCATTTTCATTGGCGGTTCCTGCGACTAAATTGTTTATAAGGGAAATTAGCTTGGCGATTGCATCTGCTTCAGCGAATGGTCTTGTTTCGATTTCATCAGCCTTGCGAGAAGAATTGACGCACTGCGATTTTTAGACACCTGGCAGAAGTTTCTTCCGTGGCGAGACGAGAAGCACTTGGGACTCACTTTGTCTATGGATGCCTCGGGATATGGCTGGGGTTGTGTCGTTCATTTGCCTTCCGGTGACCAGATTATGAGTGACTACTGGGATGAGCGACACAAGGATCTTAATATCTCCACCAAGGAAATGTTAGCTTTGGTGAATGCCATGAAAGCTCTTCCCGCTAGTTTGAGGGATTGTGGAGTTGATGTTTATGTTGACAGTACTGTTCTTATTGGCATTTGGGAGGGCCAGGGGAGTAAGAAGTCCCCTCAATTGACAAAGGCCTCCAAGGACCTTTTCTTCATGCTATCAGATCGTAATATTCAGCTTAGTCTGTTCCACGTCAGGTCTAGTGATAACAAGACAGATGGTCCTTCACGTCGCCTGTCAAAGTTAGATTCAAAGTTGTCGGATAGAGCATGGGGCATGGTGGAACAATCTTTTGGGGGCACACGTGGGCACTCATTTGACCTTATGGCTTTGGATTCTAATGCGGTAATTGGACAGGATGGAAGCCCTTTGCCACATTTTACTCCTTTCTCAAGTCCACGTTTGCAAGGCGTCAATTTATTTTCTCAAGATTTGCATAAAATGTCCAATGTCTAATCCATATGTTTTTCCCATAGTTGGTCCAGTTTTGAAGTTTTTGTATGGTTTCCATATCTCATTTACTGTAATTGTCCCAGAGATCTGTCCACACCTTTTTTGGTGGCCTGAGCTGATGGCTCGTTCTTCTAATAAAATTTGCCTTGGTTCGAAGGGTAGCTCCGGTGTCCTTCTGGCCCCGTCCAAGTTTGGCTATAAACCAGTGCCTTGTCCATTTACCCTTGGGCTTGCAAAGTATCGTTTTGATTCTTTTAGTAATTCTTGTTTTTCTTTGTGGTCATTTCTTACAGCCGCTTCCTAGAGTTCCTAAGCTATTTACACCGTCGGTGGCTTGTCCTCGATGCTCCTATGCCAATGATGAACAGTTTCAATTTTGTCAGCAATGTGGCTATGCCAGGGGCGGTGTTTATGTTTCCGAGATCGTAGAACAATCCAAGAAGGTCAAGATTGATGAGGAAGTCATTGCTCAGCGTTTGGATCAGTTATCACAACAACTGGGATCTTCGCATTATGTCAAACAAAAGAGCGCTCTAGAACGGGAATTTTCTATTTTCTTGCATAATCTTGCAACACCAAAATCCCTAGCTTCGGCTTTGCCATCAGATGTGATAGCTTTTCTAGTATGGAAGGATCGTGGGGGGGAAAACACCGGTTCATCTGTCGGGGTGTCCAAACCTCTCACAACAGAGAGTTGGCCAGGGTATTTGTCAGTGTCCTAAAAGATTTGCTTTTGGGACTGTGGACTCCCTTATAGGGAAGTTGCGGGTAATTTTTGTAGAACATGGAAGGGGTTCAGAATGGCAATCAGTGTTGAATATTGGTAATCCTGCTTCACACTGGTCGGTAAAGCGATATTTAGCGGATGTTCGAGAGGAACAGTTAAAGGCAAGAGTTGTTCCGCGCCAGGCTGAGCCTTTCATTCTTGAAGATTTGATGAAGATTTCCCGCTACATCTGTTCCCAGCTCATGCATTCTGCGAATTTAACTCCCTCTCAGATTTATATCCTGGCACGAGACCAGGCCATGTTTAAAGCCCTATTTTTTGCGGGAAATCGTGCAGCTGATTTATTAGGTTTAAAAACGGTGGATATTTTACGTTTCCCGGATAATTCTGGTTTCTTGCTTAACCATCTTTGGACAAAATCATTAAGGTCGGGAGATGCTCATGTTTTCGCTTTTAAGAGAGGTACTAATGCGTGTGTATGTCCTGTTAGAGGAATTGAGATGTATTATAGTATTTCTAAGTCTATGGGGGTAAAGTTAAATTCCGGTTTTTTGTTCCGATCTCTAACTAAATCAGGGAATATTTCACCCCAGGGGTTGGATTCAACTGCAGCCCAAGCTAGATTAAATGTATATACCACTCCACTGTGTCATAATCTGTCTAGTGCGCACTTTACTCTTCATGGTTTTCGTAGTGGTGCCGCAGTTTCTTTAGCGCTTGCGGGTCTGAGTTTGCATGAAATCATGGATCATGTGGCATGGAAGAATAGCAAAACGGCGTTGCATTATATTAAGTTAAAACAAGTAGTGAACCCTGCAGGCGCGGCTGCTAAATTGGCGGACCTAGATATTGAGACTGGCAAAACATATAAAAGGCTTAATAATTTAAAGGATTTTTCTCAAGCTTTCCAAGATTAAATATAATGGTAATGGATATGGACTGTAAGGTTAGCCATAATATCGGTTATTGAGCTACACTGTATTTTATTATTAACTTCGGTAAGGCCATTAAGTATTTCTGACTATTATAATTGATTAATTTAAATCAGAGAGTCTGGGATTTTACGGGAAATCGTTTGATACATTTATTTTGTATGCTTTTAGCTAAAGCATTATTCTGTTGTAATGAATGTTATAAGGATTGGAGAGAGAGTGTTAAATAAAGGTTAGGTTAAGCTGGATATTCTGCATTGTTCTATGATGAGCAGTGGCGCTGGGCTTGGGGAAAGCCAGAGCGATTCCGCATACCTCATTTACATATCATAAATAACAATACCCAGGGCAGAATATTATACTATGCAAACTCAATTTGCATTGATAATTAATGCCCTGAGGGATGAATATTAATATATGTATAAACGATTTCCATGTGCTCTATTCAATGCACTTTGCTCTAGTCACGGTCAGTGAATGTTTTGGCGTCCCGCCCACCCTTCCCGCGAAGAAGCAGGGTTTGAGATCTACTCTATTTTCTTTTCGCCTTGGTTTGGGGCTTGTCCCAGGCCAGAGCGATTCCGCATACCTCATTTACATATCATAAATAACAATACCCAGGGCAGAATATTATACTATTCACGGGATTAGTTCTTGTTTCATCCTCCCTATACAACAATTTAGACACGGTGACCAAAAGTGTTCTGGATTCATTTGAATTCAATATTATTTTTAAGCCATGATAACCCAGTACCGTATAAAATATATTTGTAAACATTGATTGTAAGGTTTTACAACAATTGCACGTAATAAAAGCAAATAAAGATTGACTCCATTCCATTCCTTCTTTTCCTCATCTTCCCCTTCCGTTATTTTTCCCCCTTTCCCACATGCATTTTTGTTTAACATATCTTGGAGTCTGAGCCAGTATCGCCTAAAATGAAAACTCAGTAGCAGCATTTCCTTTGCAAAAATTTCTGATTTCACAAGTGCGACGAGGTTAGTTTTTCAAATTTTGCCGTATGGTGTGACAGTTGCGTGACAAGTTGTATTTGTTTCATCTTAGGTTGCAATGTGTGATATTTGATTATAATTCACGAAAATCAAACAAATAACATGTGACTGCCGAATAACTTTCCATCAGAACCACATTTTGTATTTTATGCATACTGATTGAAATCTAGCTTGTGAAATGAAAATAACAGTCACCCGGACGAATACTTTTACGTAGGCTACTTGTTCGCCGACTTATTTACCGGAGGGGGGGGGGGAACTTTGATATAAAAGTGGCGGGGGTGATCGTCATACCTGTTAGGGCGTTAAAAATTGTGGTTTGGTACGGCTTAGGGGTGTTAAAATCTAAATTGTGTTAGAAAATGAAAATTAATTGGAGCCTTTTAGGGGGTTCTTTTCAACATTTCCGACGATCATCCCTGACACCTTTCATATGGGAGTCCCCTCCGGGCTTATTTACAGCTTTGTTTGTTTTGCTCCTTCTTTTGGCTTGTCACTCAATCTTTCCTGCACTGAGAGATTGCGTGACGACCCAAAGAAAGTCTGCATAGGGCTAAGTCAGTGGCTGCAGCGCAAAACACAAAAAAATGGTTGTGCTTTGCGTCAGGAAACACAACTGATCATTTGATTCATCGATTTTCAGCCGATTACTGATCGATTATTTAGAATATCGATAAATTATCGATTGCCGATATCAATCGATTATTTAGTATATCAATTGATTATCGACTCTCGACATGTCAGTCTCGACTCTCGACATGTTACTCTCGACAGTTACCCAGACTCTTTCCCTTGGGGCCAGTCATTAAGTGCTAAATAAAGAAGGTTATTATAGGTCATAAATAGGTTATTTAAATCTATAGTCATACTCGTTATGATCTGGGAGATTCCAATATTGTTGTCTTCGTAGTAGTGTTTTTAATTTGAAATACTGATTGAAAATTGCAGGACGGCAGTGATGATGATAGCACTAAATCAACAGTCTCAGTTACCTCTGAAACCGGGGACATTGAAATACAATCTTTCCCAGCCTGCTAATATTGCTTCAGAGGGAGACGTTACTATTCAACTGACACCTAAGGTTTGCAAGATGATTGTCAAGTCTGTCTGTGGAAAGATTTTGGATAGAGAAGAAAGCTTGAAGGTACTAAAGAATAAATTTGGGGTGACACCAAGAAACCTAACTTCACTCACTCCAAGTCAGCTATTAGAAGTGGCTTCTAAAAAGTTACTAAGGGGCAAGTATGTTGAGATCCCTGAAGGTATTGATGCCAGTCAGCTGAAGAGCAGTATGCTAAAGGTCAAAAAGGAGATTGAACTGTAAACAGTCTTTGAAACAGACACGTTTATGACCAAAGTTAACAAGGGCATTAGTTTTGGGTCTTTTAAGTCAAAGTTGATATTCCTGAAAGTACTGCTATCAGCCAGTGAACAAAGACTTCACCCTTTACTTAGCAGGAAACTGTAAGCAGTCTTTAAACCAGGGTTCATATGATGCCTTCTGGAATTTTTTATCTACCTGGATGTAAGTCTTGGAATTTGACTCCTGGAAAATTATAATGAACCTCCTGCCCTCCCTCACAATAATCTGTTTTGTGTGTTTGTAAGCAATTTTGTTTTTGAGAATGCTGCACAAATCTATTGTAAAATTCCATGGAAATGGCTAAAAAAAAACTCCTGGAAGGCATACAAACTCTGTTAAACAAGATAAGTAAGCTAGTCTTGAAAGCCTTTTAATTTTACAAAGTTGATATTTGGTTTTTATTGGTAGTTAAGGTGCTGCTTTGTCCTATTGCCATAGACAAGTTTGAAGTATCAGTAATATTTACATTTGATTTATTAACTGGGGATTGGCTGTTCAAATCAAAGTGGTTATGGAAAATTATGTTAAAGTCAATATTTGAAACACAAGTTGCCTTAATATAAACGTGATATCATTCTTACCTCTGTATGTGAAACACGCAGAACTCAAATTACGTTTTCAATTTATCATTGTAAGTCGTTCGAACATCAAAACAGAATGAGTAAGACTACTAAAACAAATCACTTGATGAGTAAATTGTGTCACGTCCACCTTAACAACCTCGGCAACGAGCTATTTGCAGGGTTAAAAACAGCAACCGGGATGTTCAATCCAGCACTTCAACACTTCGGCAAAAGTTTGCCACGATTTCAGTACACAGAACTCACTTGAGCCTGCTGTGATATTCAAATCAACGGCTCAATACAAACCCAGTTGTTAAATGAATTTTTCCCAAAGAGTTTCTGTTGTGTCGACGTGGCGCAGTGGATATAAGCACCACTTTGGAGTCTAGAGGTCATGGGTTCGACGCCTAGAGGGTTCCTTTTTATTTCTTTTTTTTTCCTTACTTTTTTTAACGCATGTGTTTATATCATGGGAAACCAATTTTTTGTTTTGGTGGTTGAGTATTTTGATTTTGAACTCAAACAAGGTCTTTGTTTATTGAAGGATGAAATAAATAATGAAATGTAAGACGGCTTCTCGCCCTTGATTACTTGGAACTTAGATTTCTCGAACCCTCGATTTCTCGAAGACCCCGATAACTCGAACCAAAAGTCGTTTCCCTTGGACTTGTTTCACTGTAATTTTTCCCCCGATATTTCGAACTTCCTGATTTCTCAAACCAATTTTCGTTTCGCGTGGAGAGTTCCACTGTATGTCCCACTCGTCCCACTGTATATATTATGTGCAATATATGCGCAAGCGTTATGCACTACTCAGCGGATTTACAAAATGTTTAACAGGAAGCGAAGGAGTGAAATTAGCCTCCCACAGCTACAACTCGGAAATGGCCATTTTCCGAGTTAAAAATGACTTGAAAGTTGAACCAACGTTTCTTCATACTGCTACTAATTCTACTTGACAGTGTCAATGTAGTAAAAGGGAATATTTCGACCAAAAGTATCTCAATAACCCACATTGCCAAGCTCAAAAACTGATTCAAAGTTATGGTAATCCAGGATTATTTTAATCTCAACTAGTCTTTCAGTGTACATGTACGTGTATGACATTGACATTATTTTATTGTAACACATTTGGTATTAAAGTTGTATAATAGTTGTACGTGTTTTATTAAAATAAAAGGACAGGAAAAATAGTTTATTCTCATTCACAAAAAATCTCATTACTGGATAACAATAATATTACAGTTTCCTGAAAAGGAGCAAAGAAAATATCTTTTAAAAATAATATTGTTTTCCAGTAATGAGATTTTTATTGGCCCAATTAATAGAAACCCTTTCACTGGTTTACTCTAGGGAAAGGGAAATCTCTTTGGAGTGGGAATTTTAATTCCCAATACTTGGGGAAAATTGGCACGATATAAACCCATTATTGGTTTATATTTGGGACAGGAATATCCCATATTTGGGATATGAATGGGAATTTAAGAACCCAATACTTGGGGAAAATTGGCACGATATAAACCCATTATTGGTTTATATTTGGGACAGGAATATCCCATATTTGGGATATGAATGGAAATTTAATGATCCATGAATGGGTTTGGTAGCACTTTTCCAATTTTGGGTTTTCCCATCTAAATCCCCATTATTTCCCCATTTAAACCCAAAATGGGAAATCTGACATTTTTCCTGTGCACCAGAATAAATCCTTCTGGCCAACACTTTATTCTGGTAATTTATTCTGGTATTCAGTGTGAACAATTGTCGGTGTAATCCGTGAAATTTTTTGTGAATTTTGGTCATTCTTCGTTTGCTTGGATAATTATAGTATGTGATTACTGAAGTGTCGAGACGACATGTGAGTGGGTTGTTTTTTAATGGATAAAGTTGATAAGCCTGAACATGCGCCAAGCCGTGAAACCCTCCCTTTAAATGCTTGGCAACTTTTACAGCAAGGAACCCAAAAGTGTGACCACTTTTAATTAATTTACATTCTTTCGTGCATGCAGACTATCCAATCAGAAAGCCGAAGATAGCTATTCTCGGCTACTGCTTGGATAGTATATGCCTACGAAAGAATGAGAATTACCTTATTATAGGAAATTAACGCTCCATGAAATTAATTTAAGTTGCGTTAATTTTTGTGAGCGTTAATTGTGTCAATCGTCACCTCTGTGAGGATTGGTAATTGTACAATGATGTCACTGCTGTTATATTAGCCTTGTACTCGTCACGCGTTATCAGTCATACGCTCATTGTAACCGCGGTCAAGCTAATTTCGTTATAGACCAAGCTCAAAACTTATAATGGCTCAAGCCAACATCACCACCACTAAACAGCCCAGACGCTCATCAAGGCAATCCAAATCTGCTAAGAAAGATCCCGACTTTCTAAATAACGCCGACCTTCAATGCCAGCTTCACGACTGGAACTTCCCAGAAACATAGAGCCGTTTCTGTCGGCGCAATCCCCGACTCACCAAGATCTTCCTCCACCGTCGATTCCAGTAGAACAACCCAGTCCGCGCAAGCAACCCGCCGTTAATGAATGGGATATAACTCAGGAGATTCATTTGGTCGAGCTCCAAAAAGAAAAACCAGCTCTCGAGTTAGAAGTTTTGCAGCTGCGCCACGCCTCCAGTTCTTCTCCAGACCACGCCAACAATGCGGATAACACAACACAAGAAACCTCCGCCGCAAAACCCAGGAAGAAGCGAACTATCAACTGGCCACACGAGTTCGCGCCAGGTAATTCTACTTCCCTTGAATATGACAAGTTAGAACTCCCGGATTTGTGACCGGCTTCTTATCTATGATCAAGCCATACGACACCCTAAAGAAGAATGCCATGCTAGATTATTTAGAATTGCTTATGTTGAAGGCGTCCAGTTACTCGTGGTCTAGTGTGCGTGCATTCCATTTCTATATAGCTAAACAAATCGAGTTATGTCGCCTGACCTGACTACATTGCTGGCGGCCTACACTCGAAGATTAAAGACCCTGATGGAGGAATCCATTCAGCGAAAATTAAGTCAGGGTTGGGACTAATGGATGGGGTAAATGCTAAGTGCCTGAAAGAGAATTTCCCAGTAGATGGTTTTTGCAGAAGATTTGAGCATTTTACCTGCAATAACATTTGGAACAATATGGAGGTATATGATTGAACAAAGTGACACTAAAAAGCAACTCTCTACTGCAAAACCTCTAGTAAAGGGATACAACTTTTTCAAATCTGGCCATGTCCTTACAGTGAAATGCAGAGAATATGATGGAAAGTTTTATATTAAGAGCCAAGTTCTTCCATCTACGAGAAAGACGGCTGTGTATAATTGCTGTATTGTTTTGCATGAAGATGGAAATGTAATGACAGCTTATGATGGCTGCCCTACTGGGATTGATGGTAGATGTAACCATGTAACATCAACATTGTTTGCTTTGGAGGAGTTTTTTAAACAAACTAATCAACCTGGCCATTTTTCCCCTACACCCACACCTTCCACACCTTCTTGTACTTCAAAGCCATGTGTTTGGAATGTGCCGAGAAAGAGGAAAGTTGACAACCTAAATCAAGTGTAAGAAACATCAGCATGGGAAACCCGAGAGAAGTGAAGATAAACTACTACCATCTACTAAATATTTTAGAGCACCACATCAACAGCATCCTTGTTCAAATACTGAACTTTATAACTTGCTGCAGTGTAAAAGAAATTGAAAAACAAGAAAGGGAAAAAAATGGCACTGGGTTTAATTCTTCCTCAGAACACTTTAGAGGAGACAAAAGTCAGTATTTCAAGTGACCACTGCTACTGTACGCCCCCATCTCCTACTGAAAAAGAGGTTGCAGATTCTCAACCTGAGGAAGAAAAGTCTGACAAGAGCAATACAAAATGTAAAGAACTGTTATCACCAGTGAAGAGTCGCACAATGAGCTTGCCAGAAATCAAGGAAAGATGCAGCAAAGTTAGAAGAAAGCTTTTTGTTGACGAAAAAGACATTGATCGAATTGAAAAAGAAGCTGTGGGTCAATCATTTAATGAAAACTGGAACTTACACCGAAAAATAAGGATAACTGCATCGAAATGCAATCGAATTGCAACGTTGCAAGAAACCACATCCCCAACCAAGGCTATTCAAGAAATTTTGCATTACAAGCAGATTCCTCAAACCAGAGCAATGAAAGAGGGTTTGTCAAGAGAATCTTCTATCATTGCAGAATACATTGAAATAAAGAGAACAAATCATAAAACTATTGAAGTTAAACCATGTGGACTCTTAATTAGCAAGTCACATAATTTCCTAGCTGCAAGTCCTGATGGTTTAGTATATGATGTTGATTCTCCCAATCCAGATACAAGTGGACTTGTGGAGGCAAAAGTTGTCTTTTTGAATGAGAATGAAACTCTGTATCAGGGACTTGTCAGAAAGAGAATTTTCCTTGCTGATCCTATGGATGGACACCTTGTCATCAATATCAAACACAAGTACCACTATCAAGTTCAGCAACAGATGTTTGTCGCAGAGAAACAGTGGGTAGAGTTAGTGTTTAAGGGAGTGCAAGAATTGTCAGATAAATCTATTGTAGGCATTGATGGTGTTTTCATTTCTATGGTTAAGTTCAGTTCTGAATTTTGGAGCTCTGTTCTTCCCAAATTGGAATCATTTTACAATGACCACATTTTAGTAGAACTTGCTTATCCATGTGTTAGATATGGACTTCCGAGATTTGACACGAGAGGTCTTTGACTGGCATCAACAGTTTGAACTTCTAAACGCACATGTACATGTAAGTCCCTTCCTGAGAAAGGGAATTGTTCTTTATTAGACTTACATGTAGAACATTGGGTAACATTTGCAAGAATCCCTAGGGGGATGGGGTGGACTCCCACCTGCTCATCTTGTGGGCATGGCAAAAATTTGCTTTCACCCCAAGGGGTTATCAGTTTCTAACAAGTAAATGACATCAAACATCATATAAGCTGTATTTTTCGAAGTGGGCTATATAATTATTCTATTGTCAGTTCCGTCCTTTTTCCACCATTCCCTCATTGACTGATGTATAATAATTTATTATACATCAGTCAATGAGAGGTGGCAGAAAGTTTGTAAGGGCTCCAATGATGATAAACATGTCACTAGCGACAGGAGCAAGTGTTATTGGAATCCTGCTGTCCAATATATGCCAATTTTTTAACCGTTCAATGCATCTCTCCACATGGATTCTTAGGCTAGCAACTTTTTTGTTATGTTCCATTTCTTCTTTGCTGAATTGAGTTTTTCCTTTGAGAAATGAAGGTATATTTACAGTCACCCCTTTCCCAGCAAAGTCATCTTGAATGTCAAAACCTTTGTCTGCCATTACATCATCACCGGGGTCCAAACAATCAATAACATGACACATTTTGGTTAGCTCTTTGACACTTATGCTTCCTGTGTACAGCTCACTTAAGAATCCTAGAGCTCCAGTGGGGGAAAGACCAACAAGGGCTTTCATAGTCGTTGTGCCTTTATATGAAGAATAGCAAAACTGACTGCATGTCGAGTGATGAAGGGCTCTCAGCTCGAATTTCAACAGCATCAATTATGAGAGCAGTCCTTGGGTAGAGCTCCTTAAAAATGGTTGGCATGTAAAATGGTTGGCATGTACTGATGTAGGATCTCTTTTCTTGGAAGGCGGATTAAGGGCTCTAGTTCGACTCGCAGAAACCGCACCCAGGTATTGAACACAGTAGAAACTGTAGTTTCAGAAACATTGAATCTATGCGCTAAATCCCTTTGAAACAGTCCCAGCCTAAGTCTCGTCAAAGTCAAAATGAACTCCTCAAATGTACTCATTGCTCTGGGCCTTCCCAGATTTTTCTGTGACACAGTTGTTTTCTTCTCATAGTTGCCATAATTTAGATTCTGTGCCTTGGGATAAATCATATTATAGAGAAGTATGAGAGCATCCCAGTGGAGAAGACCAGTGTAAAATTCTATATCATCTTTTTCCTTGAATTTTTCTATGTCAAACCATTGATTTTTCAGCAAATAGTGGAGTCTCTTTGAGTCTTTTGTTAACTGCTCTTTCTCTTCAGCTTTTCCCTTTCCTTGCCAATGTGCTCTAATTCAGCCTGCAATCGATCCAGTAATTCTCCGGTTATTTCGGTTTGAGACTCGGCATCACAAAGATAGCGAGTTGGTGGTTCATTGGAGTTAACCTCAATTTCAGAAGCAACTCCGTCCATTTCGGTATTTTCCTTTTCTTACCTCCTGAATTCTTCACTGAGTCAATCCTGGATACTATTCGGCGTTCTTTTTCTTTTTCAGCTTGCGTGTTTTGGCATTATCCAAGATGGTAGCCTGCGTAGCAAAGCTTACTACGCTTTGCTACGCAGGCTACCAAAATGTACCCTGCGAGACAGAGACTTCTCTTTCGGCATGAAAAGAGAAGTGAATCTCTGTCTCGCAGGGTACCAAGATGGCCGCAAGGTGGCCGCAATGGTAACCGCAACCGCAATGGTGGCTCGCTCACGCTTAAACTCATGCTCATGCTCACGCGGCCACTCTCGATCCCAGGCTACTACTCTTTTTCAAAGTGTGCTATTAATGAGTCTCTTCCACAAGAAAATTGGACTGTACCTTCCCCACACCCATCAGCAGTGCCATTTCAAGGGACAGAAAATGAAGATAATGACTATCATGCTCTGGTCAATTCAGTGGAACGTGACACTAAGTGCAGCACAGCCTACTGTATTAAAGTTAAACCTGGCCAGCAACCAGCATGCTGCTTCAATTACCCAAAGGACTTTCAGGAGAACACTTCCATTGATTTTCAGCTCATAGTTAAAGATGCCAATGACGACCAGGAAATGACAACAGATGAAATAGCAAAAGCGCACATCAAAGCAACACTTAAATCTTCAAGGAAGAAAATCGCTAAGTTGAGTTGTCACTATCACTGGGTATTTTTATCCATCAGGTCTCATTCTCTTCATTAAAGCTAAATATGCACTGCTTGCAGTCTACCACTTGTACCATACAACTGTCTTGAATAACTTTAAAAATAGATATTGTGGCCCTGTGAGACTACCATAGAAAAATCTTATATATATAGCCCTTGAAAGAGACCCTAAAATAAAGGTACCAGTATTTATTTTTGTGGTACCTAACATGTGATGTTGTATTTTCCAGTTTTTAATATCTAAAATATACGTAGCATACTTGGATTATTTGGCTGTTTGGGATTTTCTCGGGGGACTAATAATATAATATGAACACAAAAAATAATAGTCCTAGTATAATTTGGTGACACTTCTCTCAAGCTCAGTTAGAGCTTCCCTTCAAAAACGCTTTGTAAGTTTACATTTTTGTACAATGAGGCCGGCAAAAATTATCGAAGCATATCGGCAGTATTATTAAAAGCTTAAGCTTATACAAAGTTTCTAGGCACTACGGTATTTAATTAAAAGGACCTAACGACAAAACAAATATTCAGAAATAGATCGAACGTACCTTTCAAATATCAAAGGCCTTGGTAAAAGCAATACCTTGTCTAAAGACCGATCTCCTTGCCTGGATGTCTGCCTGGATTAACTTGGATTTCTTTGTACAGCGCAAGCACTGTAAATGTATTATTTTTTGCAATTTCCTTGCAATTTTTTGCATTGCATAAACTTAATGGAAACGCACTTCCTGACCTGTAATTCTCACGAATGAGTAAAACTATTTCGTTAAACATGATGAATTTCGTCTGAATGCGTATACGCGATGAAACGTTAGAAAACCTACTAATAAAAACTGTAACCATTTAATGAGCTCATTAACGTGGTAACTAAGAATCAGCATAGAATGATGATGCACTTAAAATGAGTGACTGTTCAGAAGGTCTGACATTTTCATCAGGGGCTCAGTGGCAGACATTGGTAGAGAGTTCATTTTGATCAGAATCAAACTCGAGGACTGACGTGAAAACGTGAAATGAATGGTAATTTTACTCGGGGTAAACTCTCTATCAACACGTTTCTGACTGTGGTACCACAGCTGGCCCTACGTGCCTGAACAGTAAAACATCAAACTATGTAGATTGTAACTGTAAATTAGAGAACAACAACCGTCGACTTACATTGTTTTTCTTTACCTTGAATCCGTGCAATTTTGGTATTTGAACAGTGCAAGCACTGTTGATATATTTTTTGCATTTTCCCATGAATTCCTTGCATTGTGTCAGAGGCGATTATACATAAAAAATTCAGCAAATAATCTGTGAAGAGCGCAATAACTGCGCAATAGTCTTTGTACAGCGCAAGCACTGTAAATGTATTATTTTTTGCAATTACCCTGCAATTTTTTGCATTGCATAAATTTAATGGAAACGCACTTCCTGACCTGTAGTTCTCAAGAATGAGTAAAACTATTTCGTTAAACATGATGAATTTAGTCTGAATGTGTATACGTGATGAATCGTTAGAAAACCTACTGATAAGACTGTAACCATTTAATGAGCTCATTAACGTGGTAACTAAGAATCAGCATAGAATGATGATGCACTAAAAATGAGTGACTGTTCAGAAGGTCTGACATTTTCATCAGGGGCACAGTGACAGACCTTGGTAGAGAGTTCATTTTGATCAGAAATAAACTTGAGGACTGACGCGAAAACGTGAAATGAATGGTAATTTTACTCGGGGAGAACTCTCTATCAACACGTTTCTGACTGTGGTACCACAGCTGGCCCTACGTGCCTGAACAGTAAAACATCAAACTATGTAGATTGTAACCGTAAATTAGAGAACAACAACTGTCGACTTACATAGTTTTTCTTTAGCTCGAATCCGTGCAATTTTAGTCACAATGTTGAGGACAAAACCAGCTTCCGACAACAAGTCTTTTCTCACTAATTACTATTGTATTATTAATTAAGGTCCATCTCCTCTTGTAATTTTACAAGAAAAGTGCTTGATCCTTACTATATTATACTATAGATTTTTGTGTCCAGTTATTTGTCGGTAAAATTACAGGCTAACAAAATGTAAGGGAATCAAATGGTAAATGTGTCGGCAGTTATTGCGCAGTTATTGCGCTCTTCACAGATTATTTGCTGAATTTTTTATGTATAATTGCCTCTGACACAATGCAAGGAATTCATGGGAAAATGTATCAACAGTGCTTGCACTGTTCAAATACAGGCTAACAAATGTAAGGGAATCAAATGGTAAATGTGTCGGCAGTTATTGCGCAGTTATTGCGCAGTTATTGCGCTCTTCACAGATTATTTGCTGAATTTTTTATGTATAATCGCCTCTGACACAATGCAAGGAATTCATGGGAAAATGCAAAAAATATATCAACAGTGCTTGCACTGTTCAAATACTATGCTTATCCATATGCTCAGGCTTTGCTTCACCATATGGCGGTTCATGACCTAACCCGAGATGTTGCCAAACTGCGGGACCCAGTTTGTCGGACCATGCGTCCGTAGAAAGACATTGCACATATCCCCTGAGTCTTTTATTGCCCTTGTGGGGGATAAATTGACCTGAAAGCTGTGAGGATATATCTGGGAAGGTACCTCATGACCCGAGAACTTTCTGTATATTTTTTGTTTTATTGCCATCATAATTCTGCATTGTAAAATATATATATATTTTTATAATATTTTGACAAACAAAAGGAAATTTCTTCTGTCGATAAATCGAACCAAATTCTAAGAAAAACCATTCAATGCGTAATTAATTTTCTCATTAGAAAAAAAGTGACTTCATCACTGCAAGGAGACTACTGAATACTAAAGGTAAAGATGGGCCTTTTAAAAACCTAAAACTACCTTCTATTGTAAGGACACAAAGGAAGAAGAAGAGTAAACAACAGGGGCAAAAAACTGATAAACAGGAAGAGCAAGAAAAAGAACAAGATAAAGAGCAAGATCGGCGGCAAAGTAATAGATTTTCCGATAAGAAAATGAAGCTACTTCAATTAAAACTAATCAACTCAAAAAATTTACGGTTGCAGAGACAAATTGACACTTTAATAAAAGAGAGCAACCAGGTTGTAAATGAAATATTTAAAATGTAATTTATTTATCAAGATTTAGTATACAGTTCCATATAACCTGCATATTAATTACTCTTGTTGCTTGGTTCTTTAAAATGAAAAATCAAATTTACTCATCATATTATGCAAAACTCTACGAGTACTTATTATATTTGTTAGCTTTGGAAATACCTTTCTTCCAAACATAATGTGGTTGTCGGTTATCTTACATTTTATATGTGCCCTTCTAATGGTTCGCTCAATAATACCACTAAACTTACTATACCTATCATAAAATAACACAGTATTTACATTAAAACAACCCGTTGAATTATCTTTCTTACGATTGTCCGTCAAAGGATTATCTTCAAATTGATAATTCAATATATTTCCCTTAATAAAACCTTCTTTATAACCAACTTTCTTTAAGCGTAAAATAAATAACCTAATAGTATGATTACAATCCTCTCTTGAAGATGAATTACGATTATACCTACAACTCTCTGTCCTTATAAACCCCTTAAACATATAAGGAGCATGATTAGAATCTGGACTAAGATATGAAAATAAATTATTCTCCTTAAAATAAGTCCTCCTATGAATCTTTCCGGTAGAATAACTCTCATCATCTAAACTCAACAATAGATCAAGATAATTACATTTCACCCTATTTAAGCTGACTGTTACCACTAAATTTGAAGGATAATAAGTCATAAGCTTAGACAATTCCTGCTTAATACTTAACCCTTTCACTCCCATGGGAAATACCGTATTTTTTCTAAAATGGTAACTATAGACCCAAAGACCACAAGTAATATACCATTTGAAAGGTATTGTTTGGGGTATATCATAAAGCACCCCAACAGACATACAGGAAGTCATAGATTGGATTGAAGAGTGTCCAAAATGAAAAAAGAAAAACGTTCAAAAATATCTTATTCCTTGCATATATTGAGTATACCCCTAAACAATAGCTTAATTTGCAGCTCTTGGTGTGTGGGTTGTTATCAGATATTAACTTGACCTTAAAAGTGTAAGAGGCAAAAGTTGCAAAAGTTGAAGGGGTGGTTAATCAAGTCTAATATAGGAGGGGGGTATGATTTTATCCTTCCAATGTGCAGATCTCACCAAGATCTTTTTGGTGTCCAAATTTCATGCAAATGGACCCAATATCGAGCTTGTAATAGCATCTTGTGCCATATGGCACTATTGGGAGTGAAAGGGTTAAGATATCATCTGTATTGAAAAACAAAAATCCATCATCGGCATAACGATTCAATAAAATTAAATTGCTATTTTGATTTTCTCGCAAATAGTTATACTCAGAAAATAATAAAACTAAATCACTAATCTCCTGCCTGAAGTAACAGCCCATACTTACACCCTTAATCTGTCTAAATAAATCACCCCCCACATTAAAATAATTCCAATTATTGCAAAATTTGTACAATTCTAATATAAAATCAATCTCAGTAGATTGTATTTGCAATAACCCCACAATACTTCTCAATGCTTTTTCAGCATCACTAAATAAAATGTTTGTATATAACTCAGTGAAATCAAAAGTAGCGAAACAATTACCATCAATTGAATCAGTCCTTACTTCAGATAAATTTGTAATAAATACATTTGTACTATTAATTATTGTGCTCTTTATACCAGTTTTCTAAAAAATTCTTAAACTTATCCAAGTATACTTGTAATGTTAACTGTAGATATCTAGAAGCTTCTAAAGTACACCAACCATAACCAGTAACAATTGTGACCCTCCACGGGAAAACAGGGATAAAGGTGATAGCACGCTCACAACACACTTCCACTTTAAAACAAAAGAAATTGGTTTTAGCACGCTTAAAGCGTGTTCAGGAGCACACTTCGGTAGAAAACTCTGTTGTTTCGTACAACAATAAGCGTGCGCATACGAACAATGCAGTCAAACAAGAAGCGTGTTAAGCTTCGAAAACAAAAGCTAGCGTGCGACAACACGCTTAGCGTGCGAAATAGCACAACACGCTTAGCGTGCGAGATCTCACGCAAAATTTAACTAAAGAGTTTTCGAAAGAGAGAGAGAGAGAGTATTGAGATTACGTTGATGCAAGCGTGAAACGTAAACATGCAAGTTTGTCTAGACAAACCGTTGCGTTACCGACTTTATGTTTCTGAACATGTAATCAAGATTTATTTTGCACAAAAACTTGTTTAGTGCCGGTTGTTAAGACTTTTCACTCGTTCCAATTAAAGTCAGTTTTGTATTTCATATTGCTCGACAGAACGGATTTCCCATGTTTGTGAGTGAAGAAGCGCGACGGTATTTCACGCTTGAACAAACACCGAAAAAAGAGAGCCGTTCACGATGCTTTGTTTGGAACGAAACACGTTAATTAAAATGAAGATTCTGACGCTATTTTAGCAGTTCAAAGCATGCGATATGTGCGAAATGTTTTTAAAATCAGTTTATAATTCAAGGTTTCTCAAGGAAGAAAGTGAAATTTCAATTCAGGAAGATTATTTTGAACCGGGATTCCCATAATATATTTTTGTTTTGAATTCACGTGTTCGTATGAATAATGGCGACCGCGGATTTGCAGAGCAATAACAATCACGATTAATGTTTAACACAAAGTAAAAGAACATCAAAGGTAATAATAACTGCGTATATTTCACATACATCAATATTTAAAATAAGGAGGGCGATCAATTTACTAAATTTTATGTCTGTTTGACCTTTAATATTCGGATAGTGTCTCTCTTGTTCGTCGTTCGATAGGACGCTAATTTACCTAGTTGTTTTCCGATCTCTTCCTTCTTCCTTTATAACGAGATCGCAATTTTTCTGCCATGTTTATTTTTACTCTAGCGTGTTCTAGTGTGTTCTAGCGTGCCAATTCGCACGCTAAGCGTGACATGTTTAGCACGCTAATTCAAACAAAAGGTTTAGCGTGTTAACATCTCCGAAACAAAACCTAGTGTGTCCTTCATTGTCCTACGAATTAAATATGCACATCAAGCGTGTCCTTGGACACACTAAGCGTGCTGTGTTAGCGTGTTGTGAGCGTGCTATCACCTTTATCCCTGTTTTTCCCGTGGAGGGTCACAATTGGTCTTGCTACTAAATCATGTTCGTTTCCTGCACAAGCCCTTTCCTTTAACTTGTGCACTTTTGGCATTCAATTTAAACTAGGTAAAACATAATCGCTCAAATTCTTAGAAAATAAATTAAATTCATGGTTTATACCACCCTCATTAATGTCTAAAACTCTTTTCAAATCCTCCCTACAAGATTGTTTAATTTCACCCAGTTTTTCCATTTTACCTATATACTCATAAAATCCTGATTTTAAATGCCTTTGATATTCTTTATGGTACCATTCTGCTGTATTAATTGACCACCCCATCTTCTTATCACTTTCACGAATTATAACACTTCCCTTCCAAAATAAATTCCCTTTATTTCCCGCTAAATCAAATTCATTTATTTTCGTCCCCTCCACCAATTCTTTACCCTTCAAAGAATATATTACCCTGTCTGTTAATTCTAATCCATTCATCAAGAATTTTTTATCATTAACAGTTAAATACAGATTACTAAAATGATCCATCACTTTCCTCCTCTTATTTCGAACTATCTTAGCACTTTGTTTTTTACCAGCACATTTTCTTTTAAGAATATTTTTAGAGGATGGAGCAAACTCCCTCCCTCCCCTTTCCCTTCGAGGCAGAAACACTATTAGCATAATTCGGCAAAATTCCCTCTAAGTTATCCCTCACATTATTAAGTTCGCAAAGTTCAGCGCTTTTACTAGAATCCTTAGGTATGAAACCTGGACTGCGTTTCAATATCTCCTCCACATTGATTGGAATTCCTTGTTCCGTAAAATTATGATAATTCGTTGGATTTCTTTCCCTCTCCTCTCTCACCTCATCATCCAGTCTCTGTAATCGATAAATTCCTGATTAATTCCAGAACCCTGGTTTCCAACAGTTCAATCCTCATTTGCACAAGTTTGTCATAATTGTCATACAAATCCTTAATGTCCTGCACATGATTTTTAGCTCCCCTTATGTAAGACCTTTTTTGATTTCTTGAATTTAGTTTATTTACTTTCCGTCGTAATTCCAGAATTTCTCCACTCAGTAAATCTCTCCTTTTGTCCACAATGTTCTTTACATCATTCAGATATTGTTCCCTTTCTTGAACTAATCTCCTTCTTGCTGAGATGTAATTATCATTTTGTTCCATCTTCCTAGAGTTCTTTTCATCATCATTATAAACAAATTCCTCACCAAGATTGTAATCAAGTTTGTATAGTTCAAAGGTTTTTAACTCAACCATCTGACATAGATCACTGAAATCCAAAAGCTCTTTTCCGTAACTTCTTCCCCAATCCGTACGACTTAGACATTAGTCCCGTCCACTGATCGAGTCAATAAGTACTCATTTCTTCCGTTTTCTTAGAAATATCCGATTTTTTCTTAGAAATATTACTACAGCAAGTCTACAGAGCCGTCGGTCGATGGACTAGATAACGATATACGTTTTCCATTATTGCACGAGCAAACACAAGCCACTTCCAAAACGTAAGCTTATATGACGTGCAAAAATTCAAATTTCAAATTTTAATGTCGTCAAAACCTAGCTTACGCCTTTACTCTCTACGTGCTCTACGTATGTAAGTCGACTGAAAAAACCGGCCGCGTTTTTATCCGTCCCTACAGTCAATTTCTAAGGTGAGATTGCTGGATAATCTTACAGAGGATATGTAGGGTTTTTTGGGAAACCTTGTTTAAAATCTTTACAAAAGCTTAAGCTTAATTATAAATTATTTGCTCAAACAGATGAATGGAGAGTTTGTGGAAGCCGGTCCGTCGGGCCAAAGCAATCACGTAAGCAACATTTCATAATATAAGTAATTATTAGAGTACTTACTGTGTAGATGAAAGCCAATATGCAGGCATGTCGGGTTCTGCTACGGAGCCGTAGTTCAAAAACATGTGGTTCAAGGACTTCTTTTCCAACAATTTATCAAAATTCCCTCCGAAACAAACCTGTGCGTTTACTCGGTTCCAGTCCCCCTCACGGTTTAACTCTCCTTCCCCGGCGTGTTAATCACTTCCGGTCCTTAACCTAGGTCTAATACTGAACCCCTGAAGAGATTTTTTAGACCTACTGCGGTTTTCCTCTTTCTCAGTAGTATTCGATTATCTTAGTGAGCTCACTAATTACTATTGTATTATTAATTAAGGTCCATCTCCTCTTGTAATTTTACAAGAAAAGTGCTTGATCCTTACTATATTATACTATAGATTTTTGTGTCCAGTTATTTGTCGGTAAAATTACAGGCTAACAAAATGTAAGGGAATCAAATGGTAAATGTGTCGGCAGTTATTGCGCTCTTCACAGATTATTTGCTGAATTTTTTATGTATAATCGCCTCTGACACAATGCAAGGAATTCATAGGAAAATGCAAAAAATATATCAACAGTGCTTGCACTGTTCAAATATTTAACGAAATAGTTTTACTCATTCGTGAGAATTACAGGTCAGGAAGTGCGTTTCCATTAAGTTTATGCAATGCAAAAAATTGCAAGGAAATTGCAAAAAATAATACATGATACAAAATAATACAGATGTCCCGACTCTGCATGCTGAGATACACTTGAGCCTTATTATTACTGACCAGTGACAGGAACGAGAATGAGGCAAAACAACAGGGAGCCATATTGTAACTGTACAAAAAAATTGCACGCTTTTTGTAACCATGCTCTTGGACACTCTCTTGTACGTTTGTCTCCTGGGCGCGTACATTTTTGTACTGCACTGATTGTACAATTCTGACCGATTGCTTCTCACAACTAGAGGATTACCCCATATCAAGCGTTTATTTCAGCGTAAAAAATATGGCAGAGCGAGTCAATTTGTCAGATGACTGTGTGGTGCTGTTAGAACAACTACTCAAGAGCAATTGCGATCTTGCTGCGGAGAATCAAAGGCTCAGACAAGAGCATGAACGCAGCGCTAACAGCCAAGCTGAAGTCCTGCAGCGGATAGAGCAGCGACTGCAAGATCGCGAATGTACAGTCCCTGGAAGACTTGTAGGGCGTCCTCGACGAAGGGACGAAAGGAAAATTGCAGTTCCTCCTGCATGTAGAGTAAGTAACAAAATTCTGCATTTAAAATTCTACATGTAAGTTTAATGCTTACATACCGTGCATAGATGTAGGCTTAAATTGATTCTTTGCCCGAGAATTGACGCAGTGGTGCAAATAATACAAAATGACGGTACCGTGTTTTGGCACACAAATACCATGCATATATTATGGTATTCACTTTCGTATCATAATTATGACAGGTTCAAAGGCGCGCGGTTCGAATATTCTTTCGTCTCGCTCAGTAAAAGTAAAGTGAAATTTACAGATGATTTGGTGGAGAAATCCACTTTTCCTTTTAGGGGTATCGTATTTATCTGGAAAGCGATTCTATAAACAATATACTGGCTTATAAAATTATGCATACATTATTCTAGGGTATAAATTATATTATCCCGATATGCTATAAAATGTTCGCCTTCGCACTGTCAAGAGGAAATTTTAAATATCACGGTAAAAAAACTGGCAAAATGTGATCACAGTTCCAATTCAGTCAAAATCCCCTACATTAAAGTGCCTATAACCCCCCAAATTATTTTTGCCCCAAATGAATGTTTATATTATACTAAGCAAAATTCCGTAAAAAAATTTTGTTTTGGTTAAAACGGCAATTTTCTATGGGCCGTCAAAGTGAGGGTTGTTTTCCCATGGCCGAGTCAAAGGGAGACTGAGACTAGTGACGTCATTCCAGGCCATTGGCCGCCAGTTTTGAACTGGAAAGCAGAGGAATTGATCTTGATGGGTATTACAGAATTTTCGTAGAATGTCAATGTAATAACTTTTTTCTGGGTAACCTGAAATATTTATACGTTTGTTTAATGCATTACGCTACTTTTTATGAGAGCTGTGGAATTGATTCGGACTATAAATTCGCTATGTCTATACGCTTTGTATCGAGCCGAACTCACAGAAATGTCACGCAACCTCCCGTCCAAAGACACTTCTACAAACACGAGACTAAAGTAGCTTGAATACTTGAAAAATAATTTCTTACAACTTGTGTTAAAAATATAATATTAATGAATTAGGTAGGGAAAGATTATCATGTAAATTGCTTGAGAGACCGTCCGCGAGCCGAAATAAACACCAGTCCACGCGGTGTCGCTCAACAGGGAAATTATGACATTCACACGGCACACACAGCTGAATTGAATGAACAGAATCGCTTCACAGGTTTAAACAACGATGGAAAATACTGAATTGGCTTAAGTATTTGCATGGAAGTTCTAGAACGAAAGTCTGGACTCATGTATGAATTATTTGCAGTGGATACTCGTACGGAAGCCGTGCGCTATTCAGACAGTAATCTTCTGAAGCTTCTGTTCGAAGTTACGATTCGATTGGGAATATCTTACTTTGCTTTTAAATGATTTAGCTTAGCAGTTTCATGAAATAATGCTAAAGCCCGAAGATGTCGAATTTTTTCGGTGAGAATCTGTCCTCCTTTGATGTCGCCAGATCAGTAAAGTATAAACAAATGAAATGTGTCGCCGGATTGTTCGCGTAGTATAAACACTGTATAAACAGACTGAGCAAATTAGTCTGAATTAAATCAGCCGTGCTCACTGTACTAGAATCGCTTAATGCATCTTAACAAAGATAATATTTTGGTTCAGCAAGAATAAATTATTACCTTGAATTGTACGAAAATTCTGGAACCCGAACGAAGCAAATTGAAGTCCTGTCAACTCTAATTTCATCTTTACTCAATCTTCGCTGCAGACTCGCCGATCGATCAACCCAGAAAACTTGACCATGAAATCTTCATCTCTGAAGTGCTAAGAGCAACAGCAACGGCAAAGAACGGCTCGGCACAATTTTGCACGCATTTCTAGCTCAGAACGAAGACACAACTCAAGGCTCACGAGCGAGCGATTGATGGCCTGGAATGACGTCACGAATCGGGCTAGATCCAGTAATTTCAGATGGTTCTGCTACTCGGTCATGTTTTTAAATAATGCGATTTTCCGAGACTTTGAAAATTCATAAAAAATCGCGGTTTCAACCAAAAAGATTTTTCTTTTCGGCGTTCTGCTCAGAAAAATGTATAGATTTTTTAGAACAAAAAAAGTTTTGGGGGTTATAGGCACTTTAACTGTTATTTTAGATGTGTTAATTTTCTACCCAGCCAACCAAAATAGTAGAGTAATGTGTGAGTCAAAACCAATAAATTTGTAACTTGCTTGCATGCGATAACCTGTGCCAAGCACATGATATACATTTGCTTTGAGCTCTCAGATTGGCCAATTGTGTTGCTAGGCATCTGTTGATTATGAGATTAGCCATGTTAACACATTGACATACCGGCCATAACCGGCCAAGAGGAGACGACGAACTTGTACCACTTGTGACGTCATCACTTTTCACGCCAGAGGATGTCTTTGATAATCAACGGATAGAGTTGGAAAATGTCTAACAAAGCTTGCCTAAACGAGCATGAAACGTTAAATTGGACCAGAGATACACACAAAACAACTTGGATTTTTTCTCCAAAATCACCAAAAAACGCGACCTTCACTACCATTGACACTCTTTGTCAAAAAAATTCCCTTTTCCGAATGGCCAACAAAACCACAAAATAAAATAAGAGAAAAAGGAGAGCGAGAACGGCAAAAAAAAAAAAGGAAAAGAAAAGCCTAAAGTCAGGTGTGTTTTTCAAACCCAAAAACTATGTCGATATTTTGATTTCTGCGCATGCCCAAGGAAAATATTGAATTAGTTGCTTCTACGTCGAAGGGCATGTTAGTTGCTGTGTTTTAAACTAAGTTTTAGACAGTTTGACATTAAACTGTTGAGATAATGGCCAGAAATAGGCATCTGGGATGTTAGAATACACAACCATATAATTCGCCTGAAGGTGCATGTAGGCTTCTTAGTACAAATATTACCTACTGTTCATAAGTATGTGTAACAGAGGTAATGAATGTTTTGTGTTTATATACTGATTTAGATCAAAAGGGACTCTAGTACTATTCATACAATTAGAACTTGAATTTAAAATAATATGTGCTATTACACAAGCCTCAGATGAAGCCTGCTTTTCTACACGGAAACTATATCTACACAATAACAAGCAAAAAGGTTTTGCAGCCAAAATATTTAAGCTTATTCAAATACCTTACATTTTATTTATTTCGGTTCAAAGCTGTTCAATCGATCGATCGATCGAATTGTACACCTTTGTATGCCAAATTACAAAAGTTTAATGGAATCAAAAGATCAGTTAAACAATAATTTTTGTTATAAATCGAACAACATTTAGAAATAACATTTAAGCTTACCGGAAGCTTACTTCGATGTTTTCCTTGAAAATCCATTTGAAACGCCTTGAGAAATTATCGAAGGGGTCCAAACGCCAAAGATCAGTTGAACACTTCCTCTTTTTCGGCCGTCGAGAAATGTAGTTTGCCTAAAATATTCCCTGCTGGAACCGTCCTGTTCCCGGTGCTTCAATGAAGTCGTACTCAGTTGTATAAACCCCTTGATTCATCTCCAAATAATTTGTCGATGTACTTCGATAAAGAAACATGATGTAAATTCGTGAAAGAAGCATTTCTCAAACCGAGGAACGAAGGAATTGCAGAATTTATGCGTTTGTTGGTATCGGAACTCCTAAAAGGTCTATCTTTTAAATGTGTAAGACATGAGAAGTCAGAGAAATCAGAAGTAATCCGCCATTTTGTTTTCCTGTGCGATCGGGCTACTACCCCTGACCCACCCGACCACCAATAACTACCAAATATTGCGCCCGCAATGTTGTTTAGTGTTGTGATTTCCCAGGCATTATGCGCTGGTCAGCGGAATTACCAAGAAAAGTTTACACCATTCATCATCTTATAAACTAACAAATTTTTCCATTCTACAACGATACCTCAGCATGAGCCTTCTTAGCTCATGCTGAGCTAAAACGGAAGTGAAGGCATCTTAAAAGAGGGCATTGGTTTCCTTGCATCAGTCACAAACAAAGCGACCAGTACCTACTGTTCAGTAACACCAGGAAGGTAAAGTCTTCAAGAGCCTAGTGGCCCACAACTGCCAGAGCTTATCCCGGTTTCTGTAGCATGAAGCGACTAGGAGTATTGCTACTCACCTGGATGGGATGCAAGTCAGCAACATAATGTCTTAGATGCAGTGGATATTGCCCTGGAGCTGATTCAGCATAGCAAACCGAAAGGATTCCAAATCATGGGAGAAAACCTGGACCTTCATCTAAATGTGAGACACATGGGTACCTCCAACAAGAACAAATCTCTCCATACATTTAACATGGTTGCCATTAAGGATGTTTTGAGTGGGGAAAATTTAGAAGATGTGACAGAGAGAACCCTGGATAGTGTGAAAGTACATTAATTATGAATTTCTTCCTTCACTAGAGGACATTGGGAAACTCAAGAAAGACATGATACCTCTGTGGGCACGTGTTATTGTTAAACACCTGACAGAATTATTTTTCTTGAGATCTTCTGTTATATACCACATCAGACAGCAAAGAAATGCAGCAACGAACAGAAGAGGTAGGTGCCTTTAAAGTAAAAATACCACAAAAACCTGCCTTAAAACAAACCCACTAATGACATATGTATGACCACCTTGTTATTACAGTGGGGGTATATGTACATGTATGTCACTGGGGGGCGCAGGGTTTGCTTGTTTTTAAAAAAAATAAAAATAAAAAGGGTTTGCTTGTTGTACCTACAGTACTAGGGGTTAAAATTTGTGTTTTGGCACTGATCTAAGATGACCATTTGGGTTATCCTAGTGCCTTTCATGGTTTAAATGAAAGGAAACAAAACTAATAATCATTTTGTTGTTTATCTTAGTACCTCATATGGGTTGGAGCTTGGTAACTTTTAGGGACTCATTTCCAATATCTTGCAAACATCTATCCCTGTCAGTTTTGTATGGATGTAAGTAAGTAAATATTTATTTAGGCAAGGAGGCCCAACCAGCTCTGGTATCCATAGGGCCCTGCATCTAAAAATACATTACATTTAAGTCCCCCAGGCATCAATGATTATCTTAATTAACAGGGTTGCTGATTGTCTACATAATATGGAGTTGATCAAGAGGATGGAGGTTAATAATAATTATCAATAAGCTGCATCCTGTTATATATATTAGCTTATAACACTAGTGGCAAAAAAATTTTAGCACACTTGTGGATCAATTTCTACTTAGGGGGAGAAGAAAAGATCTGAATAATAAATCACCAGATGTAATTTATAGCTGCCAAAAACAGAAATATCTCTAACAAGGTGCATGGTGTACATTTTGAACTCATCAACATACCATGCTTGCTTATTATTATTATTACCTTCAAAAAAATATATATATACCGGTAGAATCCCCAATGTTGAAAACACGGGCAAGGCTACACTTGTGTAGACTGGATTAACCATTTATCCTGAGTCACTTGCACTGACAACATTTTTTATTTTTTATTACAGACTTCACTTCACTTATCCACTTCGTGCCATGTGGCACATAAGGCCTTAACAAAATAAAAAAAATTAAACCAGATTTATATTCTGGTTACTTAATAAGCTACCAGTGGGAAGTAATAATAAAATTTCAAACCCTTCCTGGCTTGGCTAAGCAACTGGATTTTATGGTAATATTTATATTTGTTGACAAGAGACTTTTATGCAAATAAAAGAAGTGTCTGTATCTGTCGAACGGGAATGTACCGCTGGACGTGCCAAATGTCATTCAAACTCTAATACCAGAGCGAATAACTTCCCAGTATGAACACTATTGCAAAGAAGTTGGTTTTATACCCTTCAGCCAAAGAACAATGTTTCGGATATTGTCTGCATGTAGCGCAACGGAAAGAAAGAGCCTCAAGGGATTGGACTATTTTGCAGCATTTGATGAGCTTAATACCCTCCTGAATCAGTTGACGACAGTTGAGTCTCTAGAGAGACGGCAGGAAACAATGAAGAATGCCAAACTGTACCTAAAGGGAGGCTTCAAGGTAAATGAGTTGTAATGTAAAGGGAGACTTCAAGGTAAATGAGTTGTAATGTAACCTCCAGACTGTATGGCTTGTCCACCCTTTTATTCTCTCTCCTTCTACTAAATACCGATCGGTTTACAAAAAAAATCGCCACCTAATGACTGTAGTTATATTAACATGTCATTATTAACCCCGATTTGGTCAAATGTACGCATAATTAAAACTAGTACAAAAGCTATTATGAAAATATATTTTGGTAAAACATTTTGTTGACGTTTTGAGATGAGAGAGAGATGAACCGTGCTGCATTCCTTTTTCATAATATATTATTCATTTAAAGTACACAACTTTGATGAAGATACTGTGAGGCCGTTTCCTTAAATTAAATTATTTGCAGGTGCATATTGCTGATGAATCTCCCATTGCCGATCACTGTATGGCATATGCACTGAGTGATCCATGGGACAGCTCCTTCAGACAGAAGTGCCAGCACATTATGTAATTTGTGATAATATAATTAGCATAAATTATAATTTTGCCGGCACAGAACAGAGATCTGGGGTGAGCGTAGTGCGCAAAGGCCTATGGTTCGCGCATTTGTAAAAAGGGACGGTTGAGAAACTTGTGACATTGTATGGTCAGCCTCACAGACGCAACTTGTGCTAAGTTTAGTTCTTTCCTTTACCGTCATTATTTCTCCCGTTCGTTATGGATGAAAAAAGCGTGTTGAAAATCATCGACAAGAAAAATCAAGGTCTCCTTGGTCAGATCAAGGATTTAGTCAAGGGACATGGGACTGGTAGCGAAAGATGGCGGTCACGACTTTAAGTGCTCCGCCTTCCCTTGTGTAAATTCTCGCTCTCAACAAGGGCAAATAACCTTAAAACCAAAAATGGAAAGTGAAGGAACAGGTGAAGAGCCACAATTGCCAACCGAAAGTGAGGGAAAAGGTCATGGAAATGGGCGAAGAAAGCGGATAAGACAACAAGGTTCTCAAATGGACGACGAAATGGCGAGCGAAGAACAAGCACAACATGGCTGCACAACCTGCAACAGCAAATTAGATAGCATTCAAGAGAAGCTTGACAAGTGCTGTTAATAATGCCTGAAATTGAAAATCTGCATGCCAGAATAACTCAGCTCGAAGAAGACAAGCAAAGCATGAAGCAAAGCCTTGAGTTTATGCAGGCAGAGGTGACAGATTTAAAATCCCAAGTCAAATCAACCACCGAAGACCTGGCGGCTGTGAAAGAGAAGATTGTTAAACTAGATGAGCTGGAGCAGCGAATTATCAAGCAAGAGTGCTTCAACTGTCGCAACAACATCAAATAATTCTTCGGCATCAAAGATGCTGATGATGAATCTCCAAGTGACAGAGAGAGTCCAACACGCCCTAATACTGCTAATACTCAAAAGAAGGCACAGTCAAGGCAGTCAAGGCCCATCATCATCATTTTTTCAAGCTCATGAATAATTCAGTTTTTGGGAAAACGATGGAGAACTTACATCGACAAGTGAATGTCAAGCTGGTGAACAGAAGAGAGAAACTTTCCAAGTTAACTGCTTCGCTTTCCTTCGAATCGTTCCGCATCTTTTCGGAGGATCTCGCAGCTGTAAACATGAAGAAGACAAAGTTGTACCTGAACCGCCCCATTTACGCTGTGTTTACCATTCTCTACCTCTCTAAAGTACTGATGTATGATTTTCACTATAATTACATTACCTCAAAATACGGATCTCAATCAAAATTACTTTTTACTGATACTGACAGCTTATGTTATGAGGTGAAGACTGTGGATTTGTATCACGATTTCGCAACACATCTTACTGAACGGATGTGATACACTGGCCTACGGACATTACACCTTATGTTAATATCATAGAGACCGTATTGCTGTATAGATTATTTTGTTTGCACAAAGTGAACTTGTAGTATACCTTTGTAAAATAGTGTATTGGCATTTATTTTACTCTTGACTTGGTTATATCAATAAACTGTTTTCAAATGAATATGTAGTGTCATTCTTGACTCAAATCCATTGAAATAAAGCGGGCCGGCTTATTGTCCAAACCAAGCATTGTTTATAAAGGGATTCGTAACTAGTCCATAGATAGATGATCATACAACAGCACCCTTGTCCCGAGGGTGTTTTCGTCGAGCGAGATGTATGCAAATTCCATGCTATCAATCTGCTCTAGTGATTTAGTCGCATGTTCTATTCCTTTGGCTATCAGGAGTAACAAAGACACCCAAGATTGATAACAGATGGCCCTTAACCCATATGATATACATCAATGTGTAGATATTTTCTATCTTCCAAAGTAATTTGTAATTAATCCATTCTATTTAAGCGTTACAGGGAAAGAAATTATGAAAACAAACCATTTTGTGCTTACTAGACCGGCTCGGGCAAGTTTAGGCAAGCCCTCAAGATCTATTGTCTATTGTTCTGACGTCACTATGCTATTCATACCTATGACATCACCCCCGTGGTGGACCCACACGATCCACCCTGATCCACCCGTCGTAGAAGCCCCATTTTATATACTACTGTTGGGAACTATTTTGTAAATAAAGATATCTCAATTCAAGATGTGCCCATTCACACTGTGGATTTCCCGTTTGTACCTTGAGTGCCGATTGAGCCATTGCAAATAACACAAATAAGTACTTTCATGAAGTCAACATCTGGTGTATTTACTGTGTGCGGCACTGTGAAGTGGAATAATAATATTGGGATGATTCTCTAATCCCCAGCCCCCCATCCCCTATTCAATGTTTTGCTACGAAGGTCTGCGCAAAAGACTTGCAACATTCATTGGGGGGAGGGAGGGGACCAAAAGTATATAAATAACATAAAACAAGTCCGCAAAAGTAAAATGTCTCAACACTTTTGACGCTGATTGTTGGTATATTCTGCACCATGGTGTCTACCATCCAAAGAAACCGAATAAAATCCCTGTGGTTTTCGATTGTGCTACTGAGTATGAAAACTAATCTTCAAAAAAACAACTTGACCGGTGTGTTATGCAGGTTTCAACAGGAGTTTGTCGCCTTTCTACCAAGCGAGAGTCCATGAAGAACACAAGGATTCTACCTCCTCATTTGCATATTCAAGATCCCGTGAGATAGCGCATGCGCAGTGAAGATCATTATAGTGTTCCATTCGGTGAGAAAGTCAAAACATTTTTTTGCTTGGTTCAATGTGCAAAAATCCATTGCATCGCAAACTAAAAACACCCACTGATTACAGGCAAAAGTTTGTATAAAGATTGTGGTGTTTAGTGACAATGAAATGTCACCTGTTGAGCAAGGATTGTCAATCCAGCTGAGTTCAACTGACCGTGTCACAGGACCACGAGAAGGACATCAGATTTGTAGACGAGGTACAATCCCTGGACAGCGAACCAGTAACACTCCCAAAAGGGTAATACAACTACTGAAAGGTCCACCCGAAAGGGAAAAACTCCTGCTGAAAAGCATGTAACTAAACAGAGTGGAAGGAAAACCTGGAAGACTTCAAAGTGCAAAGTGCCGCCACTCATTCAGCCAAACTAGCTGAAGACATGGATGATATTAAACAACAGCTAAAAGATCTCACTGACTTTCATACACTTATAACACCAGTAGTAACTGAAAGTAAATCAGCCTATGACAATGACAATTGCGAAAGTGAGCAGAGCAATGGTTGAGTCCGAACTTGACCCACCAGCAACTCTGGACACACAGGACGAGCCGGTGAACAAACCACAACAAAATGGCTAGGACTTAGATCCTGAATTGTCAGAGCTTGTTAAACAACTGCTCAGTAAAGGCATGACCAAAGAAGCATGTGATGAATTGATGGATAAATTCCCCATACCGGGCAACTGCAATCGCCTGGAGGCTGTGAGAGTCAATCCAAGATCTTTAACAGCATAAGGAAAGAGGTAAAAACTGATGTAATGCTCCAAAAAGCTCAACAGCCTCTCTTAACGGTTATAACTGCAGTCACCAGAATATGATTACCGAATATGAAGGCTGAGAAAGGTAAAAAACTGTTGCCCTCTTCAGAATCAGTAAAGCTATTTTACTGCATTTGACTGCGGAATTAGCAGTACCAGTACCAGTCAGCGGTACTTATTTTATATTTGTTAATCATTCATAGTTCGCTCTCGCGTGTCATTCCTTGTTTATTTCACCGTTCGCTCGTTGAAGACACTTTGTAAATAAAGCTGTTTGCTCTTCGCGAGTCGTGTCTTGGCTTTGTCCCTTTGATCTACGTCTTCAGGATAAACCCAAACAGTGAAGATCTTCGCTGGATATGCACTTCTCAGTGCCCTAGCTACAAAAAATTACGAGCAACATGGCAGCACATCGTGCACCAAAGCAGTGGTGCTTGACCAAAGTCGAAACGGTGAACTCATTTGAGAACTGGCATCAGAACTTATTGTATACTCTGCCGCTTGATAACAATTTCACTACCTTCCTGGCCGAAGGAGCTTCGTGGGGAAAGAAAACTAAGTCCAATCCTTTACATGGCTTTACTGACGATGGCGATAGCATACCAACAGCTCTACAGAAAGTTAATTTGCTGGAGCTATTGCTGGGACAGATCGCTAATTATTGCCCCATCATATCCCAAAACACACTGGTAAAGAATTCGACTTCGATCGAGTTTATTTGGCAGACTATAACACAGCATTTTGGCTTCCAAGTTACGGGCGCCCATTTCATCGACTTTGTTGACATTCATCTTGAACCTGGTGAGCGCCCTGAAGACTTATATCAATGGATAATGGCCTTTGTTGAGGACGTACTTTGCGTACTAATGACATTTCGCATCATTAGACGAGGAGCTTACCCCTACCTTGGAGAATTTTATCATCCTGACTTGGCTGAGGTTGATCTACGCCGACTTGCCAAAACTCGTTAAGCAAAGGTATGGAACTGAGTTAAGGTCTCGCACCTTGGCTTCAATTAAGCCTGAGATATCTCGGGCACACCTCATTACTTGATGAGATCCGTGCGTCCAATGGCACCAAGATTATGCGTACAGCTGACGGGCGTTTGGACGAGTGAAGGATTTGAGGTCAATGCTTCCTGAAATTCCTCTACTTGCACTGACAGCAACCGTTCAAATAAATGAGCGTGGAATGGTGCAACCTATTATTGTTGATGTTTCACCAAACAAGGAAAACATTATGTTCGATTTCATTCATGTCCCAATTGAGAAAGAAGCAGCTACTCACCTGAAGTGGATTGCGGTCAAAGGGAAAGAAACACCCCAAACTATTGTATTCTGTAACACTTTTAATGATATTTCTAATATTTTGAGCTACTTGCTCCTGGTTTTGAACGAAAAGGCTTTCACCGAAGACAGCAATGGTAAGAAGACATCTCTACTTGGAGTATATCATGCTAAATCATGGGAATCTCAAAAGAGGGCAATAGAACACGATTTTAAGACAGATGGGTGTAAGAGGGTTGTGATTGCAACCTGTGCTCTTGGAATGGGAATTAAGAGAGTTCAATGTTACACAGTATGGCCCACCTTCGAGTATTGTAGACTTGATGCAGCAAGCCAGTCGTGGCGGAAGGGATGGCAGTCAGGCACACTGTGTAACATTGTTTACAAACCGACAGCTGTCAAGATGTGGAAAAGATGTGAAGTCGGTTGTGAAAGCAGAGGGCTGTCAAAGACAAGCCCTCTACAATCACTTCACTGACTTAATCACACCACTATCACCGGGCCATTTATGTTGCTCGAATCGCAGGCAACAGTGTGTATGTGATGGCGAGAAATGTTCAGGGATCATTGAAGTGTTTATACCAGTGGCTGATGAACCAGAAGAGGAGTTACCTGGATCTATATGAACACTAACACCTGAAGATGAAAATGACTTGAAACTGGCCTTACTGGAATTGCAGGACAAAGTTAGTCATGGTTTCACTGAACTAGCGGATGACATAGTGGAAAATGCAGTTAACATTTTCACATTTGATTATTTGCAAAACAATTTTTCGATTTATTCAACACAACATATAATGGATGTCTTGGAAGTACTACAGGAACTATTCGAAGACATCCTTAATTATGAACATCAGATGGAAATGCTTGGTTTATTGAACACTGAAGTCACCCGTGCTGAAGATTACATTCAAGCAATGGAGGTGGTTGCTTTTATGCAAAGCACAGAGGATATCAGTGATGATTACTTTTTACTACCAGAGTTTGACCTTCGGTTTTAAAGTATAATTTATATGTAACCTGCATTAGCATATGACACTTTGCTGGAGGGCGAGGGGCAAAGCCATCTTATTGTTTTAGCATAACCCAGTGACCAATCTATCAAAGAAAAAAAACGTTTTTTCATTCCGATGCATTTTTACAATGATGCATTCTAAATTGCACATGCTCTGGCCAACTGCAGTCTATAAAATAATTATATGACCCCTGTATAACCAATCAGATTACTTGTTTACCTGAGTGGGTCAGTTGGTTATGCTAATGTTAATAATAATAATAATATTATTATTGTAACAGGACCATAATGTAATTTTATGTCATTTAAGTTGCAGAAATGATGAAATCCAATGCCTGCCAAAATTGGATAAGGCTGTAGCTAGAGTTGATTTTGACAGTCTGAGGAATTTATTTTATACTCGTATTTTCAATTATTTCATGTTTTCTTTTTGAAGTTTTAGTTACATGTAGTTGTCCCGATGCAATTCAAATCAGGGCAAAGTGTCCAATTTACTAAGTGTCCACAATACATGTCAGCAGATATCTACTATAATATTTGAATTATTTTTACATTGATTTCAGACCAATACAAGTTTCAGGATTGTGCACCTCCTGTGTAAATAAAACTATTTATTAAAATTAAATGAGGAAAAATTACAAGACTGTACATGTAGAAGAATAGATGACAAAAAGAATGAAGGCAAATTATTTATTTAATGTTCCATCTTTCTTTCTTAGTGGTATATTTACAGTTCAAAATTATTGAAAGACTATGTTATTCCATTTACTCAACTCTGCTGGTATACATGTACATGTAGTTAGGATTATGTGCTTGTAACAAACCTAGAGTCTGGAACAGGCTAACTTCACTGGGTAAACATTCATTTTGAAATACATTTTATGTCTGTATATAAGCATCATACTAACCTACATGTAATTACCATCAACAAAATACATTTTATTTTGCAAATCTGTTGCAAATCTGTTGCCATTAGTTAACGCACTAGTCACATCACGACTAGACTACTGCAGCAGCATCCTCTATGGTCTGCCCAAGCAGGAATTGGAAAAACTTCAAAGAGTTCAAAACACTGCGGCTCATTTGATCACTGGAACTAAACAACACGAACATATCACGCCTATCCTTCGAGATTTACACTGGCTTCCTGTCGAATCACGCATTATCTACAAAGTTCTACTTATCACTTTCAAGACTCTCCATGGACTATCCCCGGCCTATTTATCAATGCTCCTACAAGAATATCGCCCATCACGTAATCTTCGCTCTTCCTTCCACTCACTTCTTAACACCCCAACTGTGAACTCTGTAACATACGGTCAACGTGCTTTCTCCAACTCTGCACCTGCACTATGGAACCCTCTTTTGAATACTTTAAAAAATGCTGCTTCTCTGCCTACTTTTAAAACTGCTCTTAAAACATTTTTATTTAGGAAAGTTTTTAAACAATAATTTTTTAAATGATTTTATTTATTTTTTACAATCTGAGACAAGCACATTTCTTTTAGTAATCATTTTTACCCTTAGTTAATTAATTAATTAATTAATTAGTTAGTTAGTTAGTTAGTTAGTGAGTTCAGTTATGATTGCATATTTGTAAGCGCGTTGAGATTTTTAAACGCACAGAAAAGAACTTAATTATTATTATTATTATTATTATTACTATATATGAGTAAACATTTTTCTTCTTTATGGCACATTTGATCACTGATATTATCATTACAATGTAACTATTTTGCTCTTACCACCAAGCCACAACTTTTTCATAATAGTTTTAATACATTTGTACTTCCCTGTCCAGCATGTGATTGGCTAAAAGATATAGTTTTCTATTTTATGGTGTAGGGAGTTGCAATAAAGTTTCCATTCCATTCCATGGTGACCAAATCAGGGAAGGGGATACTCCTGTTTAACTGAATCTTGTTTCATTTCAAATTCAATCCCACGATCGCAAGGTACTGCATACTTTTATAACTTGTTAATTGGCTTAACTAGCCTAAAAGTTATTAGTTTGGATAACTCTGACATTGTTCTTTGATATCTAACCTCCAAAAAAGGTATGATGATCACATTTTCCCCCATCCACCCTCTAATTATCACTGATAACAGAAACAAACCCAAAAATAATGCCTCGGGATTCTGCCTGGGATTTTTTGTTGTTTGTGATTCTGGAGATAGCAAAAAGTGCCCCCCCCCCCCCCCCCCCCACACACACGTTAAAAGATTCTATAGCGCGCATTAAAACTGTTTTCGAAGTGACGCAACACTTAATTGTGTCCTTTGAGTCACGCTGAATGTTTGAAAAAGATAACATCGTTTAGAAGATCACACTGACATTTGGTTTCTGAGTTTTAACTTTGAAATGAGTCTATGAATCGCTTTGAAGATTTTCAAAAGAGCAAGCATGGCGCTGAAATTTGTTGCCGCCAAAAGTTTGATTTCCGAAAGATGTAAGCGTCGAGCTAAAGTTTGTTAGAAATGCTCTTCGTTTCTTTGCACACTCCTAAAACTGTTTTCTAAGTGTCGCAACATTTTAATATTTCCTTCGCGCCGAAAGTTTGACATGATTTACGCTTTCAAGAGAGCGTCCGCTCACACTCCGCTCGTTTTTAGTTTGAAAAGAATAGCGCGAAGGTCTTCGAAACAGTTAACATCGCTTTAAAGATTTTCAGAAGAGCAGGCATTGCACAGAAATTTGTTCTATGAATTGAAAACGTCTAGTGCCTAAGTTTTAGTTTTTTTAGAAATGTCTAGCTAAAATTTTCAGCTCACACTGAAGTTTGCACTGAAGTTTAATTTCTGAGTTTTTCGTTTGAAATGTTTTGACCGTTGCGCTGAAATTACTCTTGTTTCCTTCGCCACCACGCTGAAAGTTTGAGCTGCTTTACACTAAAGCGTTTTGTGTTCCATATAACAAGTTTGACTTATGTTTTATTATTATTATTTACAGACTTTAAATACGTGTTTCATCTGCTTGGCAGAGGATTTTAACCTGCCGATCACCCGCTGCTGTGGGCAGACATACCACAACCACATGCATGAAAAAGTGGAAGCGAACTTTACTACCAAGTGCAAGAGCCTGCCCTAACTGCCGAGCGGCATTTCCACTACCTGCCTCTCCAGAGGAGGTAGCAACGCTACATGGTTTCATGCAGCAGTGTCAAGAGGTAGGCTTTGTTTTTAATATTTACGAAACTCTGAGTCTTTCACTGCTTAAAATGTGTTGCATGTACAGTGTCACTGTCATACTAAATTTATTTCATAAGCAACAATATCCCTAGTTTACAAAAATGATTATGTAACATTCTATTTCTTTTCTGTTTTCTCTAAAGGTGTGTACAACCATTCATCCGGAAGAACGAGAAAGTCGAAACGTGTGCGGCCTGTAATTATTTTTACAGGCCACTCACATCATGGTAACGAGTGGATATAGCATTGATGTTTAAAGAGCTGATAATGTGCAACTGTGTTAACGCACAAGGGAAACATTCAGTTGCGGGAGATGTCACCACCAAGGAAATAAATTAATTCAATATTATATTTCTAAACCTTTATAAATTTATATTGTATATATTTGTTGTTGTTGTTTCATTACTAAAAGTTTCAAACACTAAATATAATTTTTTTATTAAACTTTCCAATTACATATTTTCAATATAAGCTATTCGATTTGTTTTTCATACATATATTATTTTCATTACTAAAAGTTCAAAACATTGTAATAATTATATATTTTTTATTGTTAACCTTTCCAATACAGACAGACAGTTTTTCATATTTAATGTCTATTTGATCATTGAAGATATGGGGGTAATCCAGTTCTTTTCCAATACCAAATTGTAAAAGGTTCATTGATCCAACCATCCACAAATTGTTGATATATGACCATCTTAAGCCATTCTTCTGATTGTATTTGGGACTTCAAGATAAACTGTAGTTGAGACCAAAATTTATGTTCCTTCATGAAATAAAACGATGGTACTCAAGGTTCCCCTACAGCAAACTCCATACCGTCGTCATCGCAATTGAAGGGCTGAGGGCATATCCGCCTTATGTCAATTTTGAGCAATATTTTTCTTCTTCTCAGATTTGCCTCCTTTTTGGCATGTACAAATAAGTTGCAAAACATCGCCCCGTAATGTTTTTTGGCTAGTTTCTCCATTGTTTTAAAGAAATAATGTGTTCAAAAACATTAGTTTAAGCTCGGTATCCGCTGTGTAAAGAAACCCTTTGTTTCCTTGAACAATGAAGATCAGAGAAGCGGTAAAATGGCCGCTGTTTACAGTGATTTGCTAATGAGATCACGGCCATGTTTAGAGTTTTAAAAATATTTACATTGTTATAGCGGCTTTATGGAGATATAAAACCAACCAAAATTAGCGTTTAACTGGCCTAACTGATGATACAAAAGAACATTACACCGCGTTGTTGATCCGCTGTAAACCACTAAATTTTCGAACAGTATGGCGGTTGAGTTTGTCTGTGACGCAGGTTGCATTATTGCCTCACAGGATCTCTCATTGCGGTGACAAGGTAGATTTACGCGGATAATACCGTTGTTCATGTCGGAACTGGACAACAGTAAACAAAATGTTTTTTAACGGTTAAAACAATAAACAAACCGTTTTACAGCCCCCCTCTCCCCCCTATCCAATGTTGGAGCCTAGCAATGCAATCCTGTGAGAATAAGGTGTGAAAATGACTCGCAACATTGATTGGGGGGGTTTGGAGTAAATCTGTATTTAAATATTAGCTGTTGGAAGAAGCCTTTGTTTGTTGAACAATGGAAATCAGCGGAGCGATAAAAAGCGATGTTCAAACAGGTAAATCGGCAAACTTCATGTTTCACGCCGTTATTTTCGAAGGTTCGAGTCCTTTGCGCGAAATATTTTTCTCTGTGTATTTTTTTTTTAAACGAAACAAAATACTGGGCGATGTTTTGCAACTTATTTGTTTATCACATGCCAAAAAGGAGGCAAATCTGAGAAGGAAAAAAATTGCTCAAAATCAACATAAGGAGGATATGCCCTCAGCCCTTCAATTGATTTCCACTGTACGGCGTTGTGTAGTCTCCAAAACACATGTAATCCCAAAGTTTATTAAGAAGGGTTACCACTTTGTCTTCTAGTTGTAGGCGTGCCATACGATTAGTTAAAACTTCCATATCCAGCGCAAAGAGTTGTTGATTTATCATACGATTCATTTTTATCAATTGACTATGAAACAACCATTTTTTTTCTTGTGTGCAAATATATAGAAAATGCATAAAAGAAAACAGGTTTCATACAAGAAATCAGCTTTAATTAGTCCGCCATTTTGAATATCTCACAACCGGTTTGACAAGTTATGTCTGCCATTTTGAATAATCTTATACAACCAGTACCTAAAACAAGTTTGACCAGTTTGACCATGACGTCAGTGCATTCTCATTGGCTCACAGCCAATCCTTTGTTTGTTCCCTATATAAGTGCAACACCACCCGGATGGTTGGGCGGTCAGTTAACTCCACTACAACAAATACAGCACTCCTAAAAACTCATCAAATATTCAATTATAACATCTCCAAACAATAGCACACAAACATAAGTAATTAATCCTCCCAATACCCTCCTGTACCTTCATGGCCTGCATCTCATTATAACAGGTTCAATAAACCCCTCCTATACCTTCATGACCTGCATCTCATTATAACATGCATTTGAATATATGAATAAATAATTGATCTATCCTTTCCCGTTATAACTACTCAACAAAGTCTGTTCAGAGATTGCTTATGCGGCTACGTACAGGAGATTCTACTGAACCAGACTGGAAACTTATCTTGACTCGACAACCTAGCCAAGGACAGAACATGTCTGAATTTCAAGATGCCACAAGGCTGTACTTTAGCAATGAAGAAGTTGCAAATTTACAACTTTGAAAATTGTCAGCACTTCATCACCCAATAGCACGTATCAATGCACGTCATTCAAGTGATTTAGCTAAGAAAGCTACCTCTGACAAGATGTCAGGACTAGAGCCATGTATTTTCCTTGCAAAAGGAGCATGTGTTATGTTTACCATGAATTTGTGGACGGATGTTGGTCTTTGCAATGGGGCAACTGGAACTCTTATAGACTTCATTTATGCAAACAATCATTAGCCTCCTGACTTGCCTGAGACTGTCATTGTGAAATTTGACAACTACAGAGGTCCATCAATCAGTGAGTCTATTTCATCATGCGTACCTATACGCCCAATAACTGTTACTTCTCAAACTTTTGATGGATTGCATGAGCAACAACAACTGCCTTTAAAACTAGCTTGGGCAATAACAATACACAAGAGCCAGAGACTAACTCTCTCAAAGGCATGGATTGATATTAGTCAAACTGAAAGAACTGCAGGCATTTCATATGTAGCCATTAGCAGAGTCAGAACACTCTCTTCTTGCATTATTGAACCAATGACTTTTGAAAGTCTGACAAGTCTTAGAAAATCAGTCAATTTAAAATTCAGACTTGAAGAAGAAAAGCGATAAGATAAACTTGCAGAGCAAACTTGCAGAACTGTACAAAATAGAACGTGATTCTTCAAATAAATTATAAAATAGTCACTTGTACTATATTATTACATACATAGTGAATGTGTGACTCTTTCACTTTGACTGCATGCATAGCAATATACTGTATCATCATGTACTCCGGCAAGCGTCATAACAATAATTATTATTACATTACACAAATGATAACAATACCCATTACAACGCTTGTTTTTAGTACTGCCTTTTCATTGAACTTAGGGTATTTCAGTATTGCACTAATTTATAATAACACTAGGGGCCCCTTAGGCCATGTTGTGTTACAATAATCGATTTGATTTTATTCAATTCAAATTTCAATTTGCTCACATCACATCAGCCTAGGGAAATGGTTTCTGAATTGAACAGATTTTTGAAGCTTGAAAGGCACGGCTGATGCATTCTCTGCACTTTGTTTATAGGTAGAAAACAAGCACTCGTGACTGTGGTTTTTGACGCATAAATGTAATTTAAGTTACTCGCTTTTTCAATACATTTTCCTGTTTTTAGTCATAGAGATTGTCCTTTTCCTTAAAATGTCCTGATTTGAGGCAAATCTCGTCAGTGACTTGTAGGAAATTAGGTCAATAATTAGAGCTTCTGGTGATTATATTCTGAATTTGGGCGCTACACGCATGCATCTCTTGCACAAGTACCACAAGGGAAACCGCGACACAAAGAAAAAATATATACCTTGCGCTGTTGGCAGAAGTATTTGAAGCAATGTTAGAAGCAAAATCTCGTAATTTAATTTTCCATACGTTTCTTTAAAATTTCCAAAAGTAAACATCTTAGGAGAAAGCGATCGAGTGTGCCATGATCGAGTGAGTCCATGACAAAAGCTCCACATAAACTAACGTGTTGCGTTTATGTAACACAACACTGCATAAAAGGTATGTTTTTTAGTCATGTTTTGGATAGAATGGTTTTTACATTGTTGCACACCACACTGTTCCCACTTGACAAAGTTTTTCTTATTAAACTTTTTCAAGTGGGATCAGTTACAAAGGTACATATATGGCATGTCTTTTCTTTTATTTTTACTTTCTTTTATCTTTTTGCTCCAGATTATGGTATTAAAATGATATGGAATACCACAGAGGAAAATAAAAATCAAACAAAGATAATGTATACAGTAGCTGCTTTCATCTATACAATCTACTATAAAATTAACACATTTTGTTCCCTTTGTAATATTTATATAATTAACCTGTGTACAGTATATTTAGCCCTTGAAAGTTTTAATACTATTACTACATTAAATATCATTCAACTTTCTGTAATTAATTTATTGTCGCCTGTTTCGTTTCATTACAGATAAAAGATCATAAAACAAGATCGACAACACCATGGCAGGTACATAAAAAATATTTTTCTAAATGCTTCAGCCTTACCCTTGTAAAAAAGCCACCGGGATCTTGCCGGGAGGTAAGTACTAAAACATGGAATGTCCTAAAACCACCTACAACCACCTACAACTACCTTCAGAATACTATTGTGACAATTTGTAGGGATATCGGTCAACGGGACACCAAGCAGGACACCAAGCAGGACTCCCAGTAGCAGGAAATTTGATGAGGTTGCATAATATAACATTTTGCCCTTTGCTAAGAAATCGAAATCCGATCAACCATAACCATTTTAAATTGCTTCAAATCGGGCTGCGTAGTGAGCGTACAACAAAGAAAACAAAACAGTTTAAAATAAGTTGCTATTATTGCTATGACTGAGAACAGGAAACCGCGAAAAGAACAGTGACAGTTGAAACGATGTGACAGCTGTGATAAACAGAACTTGCAAATCTCGCGAGATGCATGTAGCTTATAAATTCCCTAAAATTACCGCAATTACAAGCAGCATCCCTACGGGTCCCAAACGTGAAATAGATCGAGTCAATCAGCTCTCGGAACCTACGACATGCTGGCATTAATTTGTTCCGATTTTAGTTCTTGGCTTGATTGTTTTGATTTCCCTGTTGTTACACACGTTCCATTCTCTTCCGGTGACAAAGTGGCATCCCGCCGGCAGAACACAGAAATGGAGCCGTATATTTCACACGGCTGTAAAAATAAACAAAATAAGGGGGGCTGAGTTTTTAGGTCTTCGTTTTCGGGTCTTAGGCCTTAGGTCAGGGCTTAGGTTTTAGTTTTTAGCCCTCATCCCAGTGCCCCTTGTTCCTTGTTCGAGAAAATATGTAGTTATGGGGATATCATGTTACATTCCATAAGCATAGAGCACGAGGTTACATCATCACTCGTTGGAGACATCGCGACCTTCCTCGTCCAGGCCGGTCTCTCAAGGCGGCCTTGTTGACTCACTCCCGGACTCACTGATGGCTTCATTTCAAGAGGACCCTGAAGGTAAGATGTTTTATGTAGAGAATAATTTCAAATGTTGAATTAGGGCTCTTACGATGGCGGCGACTTTGCCTGAATGTATTATATTTATGTTCTAAATCGCCTACATGTACATTGTTTTAAAAGGTGACAGGCCTAACACAAATCCCGCTCGTCGCTTAAAAAGCATTTTAGCCCAGCTTTAGAATAGATTTTCCCCAAGTATGTGCCTGAGATTTTTCCTTTTAGATCAAAATTAAGATACAACAGGCCTGTTGTTCTAAATATTGTCGTTTCTTTGATCTTCTGAAGAAATCTCTAGCTGTGATACTGACAGAAGGAAACATACGCTTTCCAGAACCGTTTAGAATAGAATATTTAGTTATGCCTTTGTTTGTTTGCTAGCTCTTGGCATAACAATGGAGTTTCTTTGGCTCATTTTAAAAGTGTTGCAAGATCAGTTGTAGCCGCTTAAGTATGAATTAGTCGCTGCTAAGGAACAGTTCATGTCTCAGTCCGTGATTTAATGTGAGCGCAAGTTTGTGGTTAGTATAACTTGCGACGGATGGAGTTTTCTTCATCATGACTAAAAGAGTTTAAGATCCAAGTCTGCATAAGTTTGTGAAATTTAGCATTTTTTTAACCTTATGATCTTTTCTTTTTAGACTTTGTTGGATATCTTCCAAGTAAAGCTGTGAAGGTATGTATATCTTTATTTAAATATTGCAGGGTATGTGGATTGCTGCACTTTTTAGCCAGTTTTTGTTATGTCAGAAAGAATGCACTCACTAGAAGGTTTAACACCCTAACATTTTACGGGGTTTGTGAGCGGGTGGGGCTACTTCAGTACATGAGTTTATAATTGAAATGTTTTATTTTATTAACGCTGACTCTTACTTTTCTTGACTTAGATAGAAGAAACCCACACATTCAGAGAATGATATTTTTACACAGAGGGACAGTCAAGTCAGGTACTCACGAGTTTTATCTAATAGTAGGTTATTTGGCGACTGCCTCATATACAACCAGTTCATTCTCTAAAATGGGCTGGGCACTGCCTTCGCTGATACAATTCTATTATCGCAGAAACCACTAAATCCGTTACAACATCGTAAAAGATTTGCCTGGAATCTCAAAGTTGTTCTTAAAAACACTTATTGCTGACATGGAAATATCGGTTAGTCAATATACTGCTAATTTAAAAAAAATGAAGGAAAAAAATCATTAGTAAGAAATGCTTTTTTAATAAGTCTTGAAAGCTGTAGAGATCCTCGAGACTTTTTGGCTTGGATTAGGTAGCTAGCAACTCATTCTCATTCACTCATTGACCATTATCATCTGATGTCCTATTACATTTCAGGGAAGAACAATTGCTGGAGGAAACTGACCACGAAACAATTCTTAATATCCTTCTACAAAAATCACAAAGAACTGAACTTGAAAGAAAAGCCGTCAGCCATAAGGGAAAACAAACTTTTCACCCTGGACATGAGGGAAAAATCCCCATAATCCTCAGCAGAAGCGGATGATAATGGTGCATATATATCAAAGGGTAGTGCCAAGAGACTATTCCAGTACAATAGCGAAGGTTCCCGCACAGTTCACAAAAATGAAAACGGAGCATTTTATGCAAACGTCAAAATCTCTAAGGGTTACAGGAAGGACTATATCCCTGAAAGTGAAGTTTACGAGCTGACAAGGTATTACAACACCAGCAAGTTCAATCCCGAGTTTTCACGGACAATTGCTACTGTCAAGGCCATAACAGACAAGGAACTGAAACCCTTTTACCTTGTTCTGTACAAATGGGCAGCTGGAGAACGTAAAGAATTCTTTCTTCCACGCCACGGGAACGCCAAAAAAAGCCGACTTCATCGTCATATTTTCGCAAAGACCCTCGCACATTTACAGTCATAGATAACTTGTTGGACGAGGGAATGCCCACAGATAAAGTTTACAATACCTTGATCAAGGAAAAGACAACCACCGTCAGCAAGACAATACCAGGCCCAAAGATGATTGAGAATAGAAAATACAAGAATACGAAGGCCACATCAACCGAGACCACACTGAAGCGTAATGAAGTGGAAAACACTGATAGCAAGTTTGCATACCCTGCCTCTCAACAGCAGTGTTACCTTCACAAAAGAACAATACATCTCAGTCAACTCGTCTCCCAACATGCTGAATGACATACATTGATTCTGCATTCTTGGAAACAGTATTCTGAGAATCGATACCACTTTTGAGTTGGTCGATGGCCTATGGCTAACAGATACTACATACCCGAATGAGTCCTTAATCAACCAGAGCATCAAGCATCCTGAGTTCCCAGGTCCAAGTTTCTGGCATTTCAAGAAGAGTCGAGAGAGTTATAGAAGATTCGCTGGTGAACTCGCCATTGCCAAACCAGAATTGTTAGGAATAAAGAAGATCGGCCATGATCTTGACAAAGCTATTGCTGGTGGCATGACTGACATCTTCAAGGATGCAGACAATGTTTGGTGTATGCAGCATAGTCAGGAACGTGATGCCCTCAAACTGAAATCCCTTGGCGCAAATGAACGATCAAGGAACAGAATCATGACTGACATCTATGGGTCCCAGGATGATGTCCTACTGCAAAATGGCTTGGCAGACACAGATGACCCAGAAGACTTCCAAATTAAATTGGCAAGTTTGGAGACTGTCTGGGAGAGCTTGGTGCCCGGGTTCCACCGATGGTTTGCAAAGCATAGGTCGAACAATTCAAGACTTGTCTTGTCCTATCTGTCCCTGGGAGGTTCTACACCAATGGTTCAGAACTCAAACACCGACTTCAGAAAAAACGTCTTCGAGAAGATGAGATTCCAAAGGAGATTGCCAACGTCACATCAATGCTGGAGAAGTGGACAACGGAATTCTACCTTGAGGAAGAAAGGGCTGTTCGTGGTTTGGGAAAGTATAGACTTGCTCCTGGGTACGACCAGTTTCAAGTCAATCCAGTGAAGTGGAACAGGTGGGGCCCAGAAAGGCAAGCTCAACACCTATCAGCATTGCGTAACTTCACACCGAAGTCATATGACATGTATAAGAAGCCCAGGGCTGCCGGTCTTAACCCTATTCTGCCTGAGGGGGGCAGAAAGTGCCCGCGCTGACTTCAAATTTATCGTACTTAAAGAGCATTCAAGCAATCATGGCCAAACTTTATGACTTTTCCTAAAAATTATCTGGGAACATTTTGGTGTGCCAATTTTTTGATCACGTGACTTGATGTTTCCATGGCAACCAAGTTTTGACAGGCCGTTTTAGCCAAATTTGGTATTTTCAATTTAAATGTCCGTTTTCATTAGATTTTCGCTTTTTACGAAGAGTTTCTTCCAAAATCTTTGCACTTTTTGCATCCTTATATTGTTTTCGATTTTTTCAAATCAAATTTGGTGATTTTCTGACATTTCTGAACAATTGAAAAATCCAAGATGGCGGATCCAAGATGGCGGACAGGTTTAAAGTATGACGTTATTTCGGCATGATATTATATCATAATTGATTCGTAATTGCCACTAAAATAAACATGTTTGAATGCTTTATTCACCACGTAAGTTTTATTTTTTATAGCACAAATACTTTTCGAGATACAGATCGTTTTACCCAAATTTGTTGATTTTTTAGCTTAATTTCTAGTTTTCATAAATTTTTTGCTTTTTACGATGAAATCCTTCCAAAATCTTTGCAGTTTTAGCATCTTTATTTTTTCTTGATTTTTTCAAAGCAAATTTGGAGATTTTCTGACATTTCTGAACAATTTAGAAATCCAAGATTTAGGATCCAAGATGGCGGATTTGTTTAATGTATGACGTCATTATGGTGTGTATGACGTCATAATTGACACGTGACTGCCACTAAAAATAAAGATTTTCGGATGCTTTACACACCTTGTAAGTTTCATTTTCATAGCATCAATACTTTTCGAGATACATAGGGGGGGCACTATCTGCCCCCCCCCCCCCCCCCCAGGCTCAGGAATGAAAAAAAGCCCAGGCAGAATAGGGTTAAGTCATCTCCACAGAGTAAAACAAGGAGAGTCCACTTGCCAGCACCCAAAATCTTCATCGACAGAGTTGAAGTTGGCGATGACAAACCTCAAGCAGTCACCCCTATTCGAATCACAAAGAGTGGTGACAAGACAAAGTGGCAGGTGAGAGGAACTCTGACTGCATTTATTTATATCTTATACATGTGGCAAGCAGACTTAGAGAGGGGATGTTAGCACTAAAATGTACTGGGTGAATGGTGCAAACTGAAAGACCAACATAAAACTTGGTGGGGGTCACGTGGATCACACAGGTGAAGAGTGCCAGTGTTTAGCTCATGCACAAAGATACTATATAGCGAGCAATTCATGGGCCTGGGATCTACTATTATTATTAGATCTGGCCTGGGATTTCTACAAGGGTAACTTTTTTCACCTATAGACAAACAGATAAATATGGCAGACTGAGGTTTAGGTTTGTTATTCATCATGTATAATTTAACTTCATAGGTAGAGAAAAGAACAACTGCAGCTACTGGTGCAATGAACTGCCTTGATCCTGACAGGATATCGGGAAATCAGTATGAGCTTGTAAGCAGAGATGATGGAAAGCTATGCCCCAAAAGTGTCCAACGATGTGAGCAATGCAGGGTGGCTTTTCATCAGGTGGACAAGGTTATCGTCAAAAGTGTTGGAGTGCGGGAATGCACTGATAAGTCAGGAAAAGATAATCAAATATACCGGTAATCTTTACCTGCATTTTCTAACCAAATGCCTCTCTGAATATGACCAGAAATTCGCCTTTTCTGCTATAACGGTCCCCGCACGCACCCTTACATTTCTACCTGAAGGTGGAAGGGCAATGCTAGAGGCCAAGGGGATGCATGTGGAGAAGTAACTCGCATGTGCACTTTAAGCATTTTTCAGTATGAAGTTATTTACAAATCATTTCACTAAGCTGTTCCAGTTTAAACATTTTGTAAAAGAAAATGCAATGTCGTTTATGATTACCCATAACATTGGGACAAACCACATGGCATTATTAATTTTATCTTATACATTTTTCGGGGGTTCGCGAGAGAAACAAGAGTTTATAGTATTTGTTTAAGAAAGACATTGAATTACCACAAAGAAGTGTTAGTAAGTTTTGTTCAATTTTTGCAGCCACACCATATCGTAATTTTGACATGAATGAAATAAATGTGAAAAAAAACCAAATTTTCCCTCCAGCGTTATGTTGCTATTTACCAAAAGTTATTAGCAATTGAGTACGTATGTAGTGGAACTTAGAATAAAGCAACGGTTCCATGCCAATCATGCTCAGGGTATTTAGGTTGAAGAAGGTATTTACTTGTTAACGGTTTTCAAATGTTTTGTTATGTTCTATGAATTAAAGAATGCGTTGCTACGCTATACACGTGAAGTTTTATTTCTTTGTTGCATTTGATAACATCATATCAAACCATTCAAGGGTTTATTATAGGAGTAAAAGGCCCTATCCTACCCTGGGTATCAGAGGTTTATTTCTCGCATTCTCCCCAAACGGTTTATTTCTCGGACTCCCCGAGCAGCGCGCGGGTCACAATAGAGACTTGAAACCAGAAACCGCGCAAGAAAAGCCTCTGGCACCCAGGGTAGCCCTATCCCTATCCTTTCCGAGAATGCATGTCAGCGAAGAGTAGAAAACCTTCGGAAACCTTCGGAAGTCTTCGGGCGACTTCGGAAATCTTCGGAAACTTCGCGTCAACTTCGGAAGTCTTCGGATGCTTTGAGGTCGCCGTCCAAAGTCTTTGGAAGACTTAGTGTTAATTTCGGAAAACTTTGTGTAAACTTCGGAAAGAAAAGTAATTTGTACTCCTGTAGAGTACAATTTGGGATTAATTGTACTCCTCTCGTCCAGTAATTCTGGCGACCGTTTGAGCGTGTAGAATTAGTCCCAGAATAATAACGACATGTACTTCTTTGGTAAGAAAAATGCACGGCAGCTATATTCTGCTATATACCTAACGCAACATTTCCGGCGTGCGCTATTTGACATCGAAAATTGACACCTGAGAAAACAACTGTCAAAAATTGATTTCTGAAGGTGGTTGTAGGTGGTTTTAGGTGGTTGTAGGTGGTTGTAGGTGGTTTTAGGTGATTCCTTCTTGTAGTATTAACCCTTGCCAGGATCCCGGCGAGATTCACAAGGAATTGGCCGCCGGGAATCCCGCTCCCGCCAAGAATCCCGGCGAGATTCTCGGCGAGAATATCGCCGAGAATTTGGCCACCGGGAATCGCAGAACAAGCGGGAATCTCGCCGGGAAAAATTCTCTGTGGCCAATTTCTTGCCGGGAATCCTGCCGGGAATTTCTTCTTTGCCAAAGTTCTCGGCAAGATTCCCGCCAGGATTTTGCCGCTGCATTTCAGCACCTGAAAATCACTTGGTCTCTTTCAACCCTCAAATTAATTCCCGTTTCCTTTCTCGTTATTGGCGATAACATTTCAAATGAAAGCTGTGTTTACACCGAGTTCAAGTGTCGTAAAAATAATCGATCGCGAGATTCGTAATTTACTCACTGTTGTACGCCACAAGGTATTAAAAAGGGAAAACTGTAATCAGGTTAAGTATAACGCAGGTGGATTTATCCAGAGAAATATTGCTTCTGTTCAGGTACTTTAACAGCGAATTAAACTGATCGAAGGTAAGCCCGCCGAACGTCGCCAAAACAAACACAGTGAAATACGATTCCTCTGTATCAAAACAACCCGATATATTTTATTTGCATGAGAAGGTCATCACAATTCACTTGAAATTAAAATACAGATCGTGTAACTAACCTTTTTCTTGAGCTGTGGGTAAAGGTCAAGAAGAAAACTTTACACAGCTTTACGCAATCTACCAAAGCCAAACCAAGCTGGGAAGAAGCCATTTCGTAAAAATTCCATTGAATCACGGGCAGATCTGAAGTCACAAGTCTAAAAAGTCTTTACATGAAAGCGGCACTGAAAAGTAATAACTACCTCAATGTGAGTAGTCAGAATTACGGTATCTTCATCCACTGTTCAGGCTTTCCCATGACTTTGCTAAAATTTCAGTACAGTTCAGTCAAAGATGCTCGACATTTTCGTTCGCATTTCCAGAATGTTCCAACAACTTTGTTGATCCAATTTCTTGATCAAACGACGTAAAACAACTTTTTCCATCATATGTTCCATTTCTTTTAAGCAAAACATTTTTTCCAACCATTGCATGCTGGATAAAAACGACGAATTATTCAGCAATCAAACTTTCCGAGAAAATTCTCACTTCAAACGGGTTGCTCACATCATCACAGTAGTATGGCCCACGTGACATACATTGGCCAATCATATTGCTCAGTTAATGATACTTGGCGGGAATAAGCCCGCAAATTTTTGCTAAGTGGGTGGTCCGTGTCGGGAAGAACAGGCAACACAGAAAAATGAAAGAATTGGATGAGCTTCCAATCCCTGAACCTTTTTTTAGCGACCCTTGATCTAAAATAACGATAATCGCAAGGTCACATTTCAAGAGAAATCTTCAAAACGGTGTCGTACCTCTGCTACTCCGTTTGCAATCGTATCATCACCAAGTGAAATGGTCACTGGAGTCCTCAAAGGTAAGCCTTTTTTAGACTTTTTATACCGGTTAATAAAATACACAGAAAAAAACAGCGCACTTTTTAATTGACAAAAAAAACGTGATCCTAATTAAGTAATCAACAAATCTAACATCCATGCAACACGCGCCTCTTCGTTCGATGGACTTTCAGTAAACCGTTTTACGCTATTAAATCTCAAAACGTCGCTATATTTTCCACTAATCTTCTTTGAAAGTGAACTTAGTTTTAGTAAAGTGTCCACGATTGTCTTTTGAACTCCAAAAGGTTCTCAGGGTCAACCGAGGAGTAGTTTATGTCAGGAAACTTGTCATTCCGCCTGGGTTTGCATTTCGTCGATAAGAATTTCTCTGCGTGAATTTCTAAACAAGATTTTTTTCCCGGCGAGAACAAAAATTCTCGCCGAGAATACAACCGGGATTTTTTTCTCGGCGGGATTCTCGCCGGGATTCGTGATGAGATTTTTTTCGCACCGGAATACCGGTAAGAAAGGGATTCCTGCCAAGATCCAGGACGGGAATTTTTCCCGACAGGATCCCGGCGGGAAAAATTTTTCATATCGGCGGGATCTCGGCAGGATCCCGGTGGGAACGGGATTCTTGGCGGGATCCCGGCAAGATCCCGGCGAAATCCCGGTGGCTATTTTACAAGGGAACAAACATATAAAATAGTAAAATCCCCCCCAAAAAATTTGAAAATTGAAAACTTTCTACCATTACTATGTGAAACAAAAAAATCCAGAAAGTTTTCCATTATCCTTTTTTCTGTGACTTCTTAAGGTTGATTTCAATTAACTACATGTAACAACAAGTCTCAAAAGTCTTCACCAATTACAAACATGATTAAGGCATAACAGGGCAACATGAATGTGCATTGGGCCTTTTAGCAGGATGTTTGATGTTGTTTCTAACTGGCCAATTTCGATATATTAAAATTCTAACTTGTAATTTATTTTGTTTTATTCCCCTCGGAGCCTCGGAGCGAAGTATCGAACTTGGCCTTAGGCCTGCATTTCACAATGGATGCGTGAAGTCAAAGTTGAACAATTGCTATTACAAATATAAAATTGGAATGTAAATTTCAGCTCTCAATATTACATCTAACTAAACAATACTTTTTCTTCTAATCACAGAACCTGCCTACCAAGAACGAAATCATATATTATGTGCATGCCGTGTCCCCTGTCAAGAAGGCAACAAAGTCAGATAGGAAGTACTTTAACTGCACCCTCCAAAGGAAAGATGATATTCTTCGTGCTGTGTGCTTTACACCACAGAAACATTCTGAACTGAACACACTGCAACAAACAAAATCTCCCGTTAAGATCGCAAATTATGGGAAATCAAATGAAGACATCATCCTCAACCACAAAACCAAAATAACTCCCAACGAAAGAACCAACAGTGATTTTAATTACTCTGACGAAATAACAGCAAGTGGTGTCATAAGCAACATTTCCTCACTCAACAACATTGCTTCGAGCAAGCTTATCACCATAAAGGCACAAGTAGTACAGATTTCTGGTGTAAAAACAATCCACACTCAGCATCGAGGTATACTTAAGAAGCAGGAAATCTTGATAAGGGACGCCACCAGTTCTATGACAGTGATCCTCTGGGAATCCAATGTTGACACTCTCAGCATAAACACAACATGCATCTTCTTAAAAACCTCAAAATGAAAATCTCCAGGAATGAAAAATACCTGAATATTACAAAAGACGAAGAATTCAAGTTCACTGAGACAACTCCATTCAACCAGCCATTGATAGAAGTTGATGATGATTTATCTAACATGGCCTCATCAACCATTTATGGAAAAATCATTGGAATACTACAAGTAACTAATTCTATTTGCTGTCTCATGCAACAAAAAAGTGATTCCTTGCCCAGACAACGATTGGCCCTAGGAGAATGTCAAGAGTGCAACCTTACACAAATCATCACTTCCTGTGGGATACAATAATTATAAAAGTAATAAAAATCAAAGGCACTATGTGCCAACTCGTGAATTGGAAAAGTAAGAAAATTAATTAACATAGAAATATGCAGTAGTACCGGGTAAATGTAAGTTGACAGTCTCAGTCCTCGATGTTTTTTGAGAATCGAGTTTCGAGTTTTGAGTCTCGATTTATTCCTCGAAACAGAACAATAAGATTCCGCGCGGCATTCACGCAAGCCGGTGTATTTCGTATTCACGTCCAAATCAGTGTTTGGTCGGGAGGGAAACTCAAACGAAAAGTCTTTAATCGTACTCATCGGATATTCGATAATCCCCGGGCAATAATCGCCAACTTTATGGGCCGAATATTTTTAAAAACAAGGTTTACACAGGGTTTAACAAAACCATGGCCTAATACGATTTTAAACTGACTGGCCAACTTAAATGTATATATTTAAGCTCATAACCGTACAGTAAACGTTAACCCTGTTTTAGAAGGTGTATATAAACACAGACTAAAAAAACATTTAGCGACTTAGACTGACCTGCTTATAAGCTGATTTAGACCTCATTAACTAACTTTTTAGACGTCGTTTAAATATTCGGCCAATATGTTCGAACTGGTTTGAGTTTATTTTAAAGCATGTTGCTGTTCGTGAAATAAAAATATTTCAATCATTTCAAAACATTCTGATCTTGTTTGTGTAGTCCTGTGCTTCGCACGCACAATATAAAATTAATTGTTATATGTAAACATTCATTCGTCTTCAGTTCTGTCATACACGAAACTCTTGGAAAGAAAAATACTTCAGTTATCTATGAAGTTGTAATTCTTGGACTAAAATTAGCTACAGTTAAATTATCAAAAATGGGTTTGCTCTCCTATTAAAAAAACATATGAAAATGACAGGTAAATCTTAGTTTTTTGTCCCCCGTCACGCAACGCTTCCTCGCACAGTCGTTCCGATAATAATATTTTTACAATTATTTCAACCATTCATGCAACTAAAATAAACATACATGCATATGATAACATCGTCCCATCGCGCGTGACTAGCTAAGAGGTATTTAAGACTTAAATTAAAAAAATAACTCAACAAACGATGCAAGTCCATTCGCCAGCGCCAAGGAAATGATGGGGGGTGAGCCAAAAAACACTGTCGAGCGTCTAAATAGATCCATGAATAGAAAAGATGAACATAGCCGCTGAAACCAGTCCTTTGGTGAGTAAATCAAGCCACTTCCACTCAAAACCAACAGCAACTCGGTGTCCTCGGTGAATCTCATTTGAGCCCGCGATAGTCGTTCATTCGTTCAGCGGAGCAAAAGTACAGGGCCTCTGTTCACTCCCGTGGGTGGTTCCCCCGTGAGTCAAAAAAGGAATCTTGTGTATCGAAGGTCACAAGATCGAATCCCGGTGGAGGCACGTTTTTTTTTTTTTTTTTTTTCCCCCCCCGCAAGTATGAGAAACACAGGTACTAATATCAGCTCGCTTTAAATATATACGCTGGAAAAAAAGCATTGAAGGGTTTTTATAGTTCAGACGCAAGCCAAAAGAAAATCATAGAATTCCATAGCGGTACAAAAGAAAATATAGAATGATTCAGATAAATTATATTTTATTCATACACTTGGTATAAAGAAGATACAACATTTAACATACTTAAGTGTGTTCCTAAGTCTTGAAGTCCGCAGCTTGGTTTTTTTTTAAAAGTTTTCGACAGCTTGAGTCTTCATCAGAGCTTGAATCGATCGAAGAAGAACTTCAAACGTGACTCACTTTTAATATTCTAAATGTCTCCTCTTTGGGCGGTCGAGTATTATTTTAGGGTTATTTCATTCAATTTCGAACTCCAAAAAGGTGTCTAATTGTAATTGTAGGAGTGAAAATACCGTGTTGAAAAATAGAAGAGATCCGCGCCAGACGCCATTTTGTTTACTGATAATGCATAAATTACCGCACTACGCATACATTATTGTTTACAACTTGTGGCCATCGACCGAGGGATCAAGCGAGTGAATTTGTCCGCTACACGCTATAACTTCGTTCATGCTAAGCATTCACTCGTTAAAAAAGGTTAGGAACCTTCCCAGAATCCTTTGCAACTGAAAAATTTTCAATTGCCAAATACCTTTGTCAATTTGAGGCCCAGAAAGATGTAACTCCATAAGGTAATAACACTTACCATAAAATAAAACTCTCATATCAAACTTAGTGTGATGACGTCATTAGTCATGTGACCACACCCGAAAATGCGTTTTTGTTTACTGTGAGAACAGGCTTCTATTAATTGCAAAGCAATCGATGCAGTCAGCAAGACATTGATATGGGGCATTTTGAGATGGCCATTAGACCTCTGGCATTTTAAATTTAAGGGGGCTATACACAAGAGCAAAAATGTGTGGAAACTTGGCTCGGCGATATCTCATAAAGGGTGAGGTGCATAGCAACCAAAATCTACATGTGTATAGATGTTTATGTGAAGAACACGTTTTGGCAACTTCATAAGTGTGATGTCATCAGTCACGTGACCAGATCGCTTTGAATATTTCAAATTGCTTTAAAAGTACATTATGCTCAAAAAAACGGCAATTTATTGCAATTTATGTAATGACATTTTAGTAAGGTTTGTTAAATAGGCGATTATTATTTTTTTATTAAAACATAACAAGGGAAAAATATTGTCCCCATGTTCCTTTTGCCACCTGTTCAGCGAATTTTCAAGTTAAAATTAAAAGCAAACTCGTATTAGAGGTTTTGGCATGTCCTCTTTCCAAAACCGTAACAGTTTTCTTCTGAAACGCTTGCAATATACCGTAAACGCATCACTATGTGGTATAATTGTCATGAGGTGTCCTACCACCCGTTGACAGTTGCTTGAACACGTGTGGAGACTGGTGTTATCATACATGATGTATTCTCCGACAGCCGACAAAGTGTTGCTCAAGTCAAGTTATCAGAGCCACCAGTAAGTGTTTCATTCGTTGGAAAACCTTGGCCTACTCTTGAAACGTTTGGCGATATGTACCATTCATGGCTTGAACTCATTGTCGTTTACGTGAAAACGTCGGTCTATCGCGCATTAAAGGTAAGTTCAGAAACAGGTGTAAATAATAAAATGGAGATCGCGAAAATATTGCTTCGCTCTTTCTCGAATTTACATGTGCATGTAGCTTTGTTTTTCAGGTCATAATAAATAGCTCGCTCAATACATGCATGAGCTCGAGTACATCGTCTTTAAAACAAGTCAAGTGCATTTGTTTTAATTTATTTCTCCTCGATATATTTACCTTAACTTAAGTTATTATAAGCTTATGGCTACGATGTTTGATTTGGTTTTGACAGATACTGTGGGAAATGAATTAAATTTAGTTTTACTCAGGAAACTAACTGCATGCAATAGCATTACACGACGGTCTTATTTTTGTCTGCTCTCAGTGATGTTGCCTTGAAAATTATATTACATGATATTAGTTGCTCAATCGTACAGAGTTGCTGGAGCTGTCACCCAAGCTGGGTTCAATATTATTTTTGTTGCTTGACCGTTCTAACTCGTTTTGTCACTGGTTCAAAATTATTTTAATTTGTCACTGAGTTCAGAGTTGTTTAAGTTTATTTTTGCAGGACCATTCAGATTTGTTTAATGGTCATGCTAGTTGTAGCTTCAAAATTATTTTTGCCTCACATTGTGATCAAAATTATTTTTGACTGTATTTTTTTGGCTGGATATTTTTGAGCTGGGTTTTGTTGCTGGGTTTGCTCTGGCTTGACAACTATTTTAGTTGTTAGTTCCTCCAGCTAAAGATTCTACCCGTTTTTTGCATGTGCCTACAATGTAGTTTATGAGCCATAGTTAGCATTTATACTTTTTGTAACCCTTCACACAACTTGCCTTTAAATAATAAAATAGAGACACGATGGAGCAGTTTATAGATTGTACATGGAGAATAAAAGAATTTGCAATACAGTAGAAGCTCTCATAAGCGGACACCCTCAGAAAGCCAAAAAATATCCACAACTGGAGCTGGCCGCTTACGGGAATGATTCTCCTAAGCGGCCACTAAACAAGAGAAAAATCAAAATTGTACCCCTCAAAAGTGTCTGCGGTCGCTTACGGGAATGGCTGCTTATGGGAATGTAGAAATACATAGTTTGTACATGTATGAGAGTTCAAAAACAGTGTTTTGTCAAGGCGGCCATAAAGTTGAGCGCTGTCCGCTTATATTTTGTACATGTACATGTCTGCTCAGAGAGCTTCGACTTTAATTAAGTTTTTAAACTTAATTTATTTTGTTTATCACTGAAAACTGCTTTCAGTAAAATGAAGGTTGGAAGTCAAAATCTAGCTGTCCATTTAATCAGGTTATTTGGATGAACTGGGAGGCTATGAGTACTAAGGAATTTCCATGCACATTGTAGTATTTATAATTTGTTTTCTGGTTCAATTTTTTTCATAGATTGAGGCCATGAAGTGTCTCATAATAGACTTGATTATAGACAGTGTGGATTTTACAGGTGAGAGTGAAGAGCATAAATCGGAGGGAGCTTGCAATTTTTTTATACATATGTAATGTTTTGATTGGCGTGGTACAGTATCATAATGTTAATAGTATTGGTTAAAATTTGTTAAACCAAGGACACACTAGGAAGCTAGGAAGCTTAAAGTAACAAGTAATTCCAATCAGTTTTAACAGACCATATATTTTTTCCATATAGTTTTTTATACGTCAGGAAAATAATAAATTTGCTACCATATATCATCATCTAATTTATTTACGGGACTCAGAGGGTGACACTTTCATTGATAGTGTAAATCATGACACTACAAAGCTTGTGGCCACAAAAAAATGACCAAATAAATATTTGAAGAATGACTTTGGAAATATGGTGGTTGTGTGCTACATGTATATTTAGAATGTCATTGATCCAAATCAGTGTGATTTTAATTGAAATTATGTTTTAATGTTTAAGTGTTAGCTTATGCTGTATATGTCTCCTTATATACACGTAAGTGTCATTGAGCATGATATGAAGAGTCGGGCCATTAATTGTTGGAAAATATTATCTTGGTCTGATTCACACCAGTCTGACTCTTATGTCAGTTCATCACCTGTTAAAATTCAGACCATTCAAATAATTTACATAATTTTTGTTTTAAGTTCAAATGATGTTTGTTTTCTTTTGTCTTTTGTTTTAGAGGGGTGTCGAACGGTCTATCAAAAATACTGAGTCTCGGCAAATTTAAGCAGAGTCTCGGAATTTCACAGCGCTTAGAAAATGCGTTTCGGAATCTCGGATTTGCCAGAAATAGGACGGTTTCAGAGTCTCAGATTTTGAAAAGCGCTTTTGGTTAGGAGTGCCAAGTCTCAGGGCTTGGATCTTTTTTTTTTTACAAACAAATTCAAGGTCTCACAGGCTCGGATTTTTAATTAGGCGAGTTTTTTTTCTTTATTGGCAAGCTTCGCACATTGTATTATGAAAATACTATTCCAAACGGCCACACAGGCAGTTTAAAACTGATTCACGACCATTTTAATCCAAAGTAGGAAAAACTGGAAGGAAACACGGTTGTACTCATCCAAGCATTGACATTGGGAAACTTGGCCAAAATTTTGCATAACGAGTATACAAAACATTCATGAGAGGTAAAGACAAAATTTATACTGGTTTGTTAACTGTATTGGAGTTGCAGGGGAAACTGTCGCAACGGCAGGTGTCCGCGAGTTCTTCGCGATCACAGGGAAGGTCCTATACGATTTTGCATGGCAATTTGACTACCCGGTCCCATAATTCGGGGGATCGTTTTTCGGGCCTCTTGGCTGGAATCGGTCGTAGGCACATCGAATTACAAGCGCGAAGTTTATTCTGTAGATAGGGCTACAGGGAGCAGAGGAGCCAAATTTGACCTGGTGCCTTGTGTTTATTACGTTTGTGTTGGACGAATTTGTCTTGTTTGAGATATGTCAAGCCATTTATAAATCCCTGTATTATTTGTGGGCGTCCATAGTTATACAAGCTTTGCTTTCTGTGGACTCCACTCGCTTTACACCAATTATGATTTTGTTTAATGTTACATTTGTCATTTATGGTGAAGTTGAAAATAAAAAGATTGATTGATTGAATATTCGTGTACAAAAAACTCATCGGCAACTGCTGTTTACATTTGTATTTTACTTTGTAAAGTGTTTGTTTCATTCTTTGATTCTGTCTGGTAATATAATTTATTGCATGCGAAGCTCAGACAACACAAACGTTTTAAAAATAAACAAAATAATCGATTGTATAAATATTACCGAGGCCGAAAAAAGCTTCTAGTGACTAAAAATCTCAATAAAACTCTGGATATTTTGATATTTAGATGCAGAGAAGGCGTCACAGTGGTCTGGCTCTTGGGCCTCGTCATTGCAATCTCTGTGACGAGCCCAATGTAAGTCGGACTCAGTTTTGTTTGCCGAAAAATAACATTTTCTTCTAGTTTCTAATTACCGGGCAGGATTGAGCGTCCAGATTTGAATCAGTCACAAAGTTTCTCTCGCAAAGGTACGGTTTGGTCAAGTCAAAGCCTCTACACGTAGTTATGCCTTTAACTGTTGAGCCAACAAAGGGCCGTCTCCGTCATGTTAATCATCTCTGGATCGGATGGCGGATCGTCCTTTCAAATCAAATTGGATAACTTTTCATTTTTACTCAGATACCTAACAAAAGGGTCTTACCAAACTAAAACCAGCCACATCTTTATTTGGGCTTCAATGGAAGGAGTGGTATTCTGTCTGTAACACTATTCCATTCTGATAAGAGACTTAGGATTATATCATTCTACCTTTCCACAGACTTGTTAGTCTCGCATTCTCTGTGCTCGGTACTGGGATACCCTGCTCGTTGTACAGTAAAGATAGACATAATAGTGAATTACAAGTTCAGAACCCTCAAGCAATTGCACAAGCATCAGTTTTTTTCTTGCGTCTCACAGGTAAATGCATTTCTTTTCGTCTTGCGGTTCAAGACTCTCGCATTTTACAATGCAATCAACATCACTATTAGTAAAGGCTAAAATCCTCCAAGCTGTCGGAGACTGGGTCTGAGTATTGTTAAGATTTTGATTGACAGATAGTTATGTAATAAGTTGCACGTTGTATGTTATGCAAATTAGTGATGCGAACTCTGTGAAGCGATCAACTCAGAGATGTGAAGTAGTGAATATTAAAATCAGTTCTATTCACGAGTGATGTGAGTTTTTGTTGGGCAACAATTGGAGGCATTCCCGACAAAAGTGGCACCTCCGACGGGACCGAGTGAGAATCCTCGAACTAGAGGAAAAGAGCCGAAAACTACAGTGAATTATAAAACCAAAGATGGATGCTGCGAACCGTGATCTTGTGACGAAACTAACTCCACTTCAAATAACCAGGGACAAAACCGAAGCTATACTAGCGACTCGAAATGGCAACCGTATCAAGAGACATAAGGATGCAATGTTGAAAAGTCAAAGTGAAAAGTCAAAGAGCTAAAAATTTCCGCTGGTGAAGAAATTGCCGAAATTAGCACGTGGTGTGATAAAGTAGAGGCGGATATAGCGGCTGTTGACCACGATATGGACAGTATTTCTACATGCTTAAGCGAAATTGATCAGGAACAAGTTGACAAAACCAGAAAGGAGCAGTTAGCCTTTGAAAATAAGGAACTGTTGGATCAGAAATTCAAATACAACAAGGAGCTAGAAAGTCTTCAATCACCAAATGCAAATAAAAACACAAGTCACATGGGAAATCAAGGCACTGCGGCGAAACTACCGAAACTTGCAATTACGAAGTTCAATGGAACTAACCTCGATTGGACAAGGCTTTGGGGCCAATTTACCGAAGAAATCGACAAGTCTGGCATGGCTGCTATTACAAAATTTTCCTATCTCAAGGAATTTG
>MU827820.1:342823-366575 GCA_029204205.1 Desmophyllum pertusum
GCGAAAAAATTTTGCCATTTGCAGAAAACGCGAATTGTTTATGAATGTTATAAAACTTTCAAATTTGACGCCATTTGGATCACCATTTGCTTTAGTCTCCCCTGGGTCATTCTCGGTTCACAAAGGATCTGTGACGTAGATTAAGGAACACGTGACATTAGACAAAGGAACTGTGACGTAGATTAAGGAACACGTGGCTTCAAAACAAAGGAATTGTGACGTACATTCAGGAAAATGTGAGCCCGACGGCCCTTCTTGCAGCGGGACGGGTATACCAAACAAAAATAGGATTTTGAAGATTTGAAACATTCCTAAAAAATTCGCGTTTTCTTGCAAATCGCAAATTTTTCGCAGAAATTCCCTTGGGTAATGTTTAGATTCAGATGAGAAAATAAAAAAAAAGGTTATGGGCACTTTAAATACAACCTCGAGTTTGCCTCAGTGACTACATTTCATAGCCAGAGTAATTTGTTATTGAAGGAGAAGGTCACTCCAGAAAGCGCATTTTTTTTCTCACTACCATTAAAAAGTAAATATGAAGTAGTTTGAAGTTCCAAAGAGCCTCATAACCTCACGAAATTGGCCTTCAAAAGTTGTCGAAACATTCGACTACGACCGCCACCATTTTGAAGACTACTCAGCAACCTGGCCGCATAATCGTGACGTCATTCCGTGCAACCTGAATTGGCGGGAAGCGCTGCGAGCAGCTCCAAACTGTTGTAACAGGTCAACAAAGGAATCGAAGAGGAATTACATTTCATATTTTGCCGTTAATTCAAAAGATCTTGCAAAGAAATGGCTAGTTAAACTCTCACAGCGCTTCCCGCCAATTCAGATTACATGGAATGACGTGGCGGAATGTCGGTGGTCGTATAGTCGAATTTTTCGACACTTTGAAGGCCAATTTTGTGAAGTTATGAGGCTCTTTGGAACTTCAAATTACTTCATATTTACTTTTTATGGTAGTGAGAAAAAAATGCGCTTTCTGGAGTGACCTTCTTCTTTAAAAATCTATGTAACTAGTCTGGGGGAAGTTCCTCAAAGAGGGTGGGCTTGACTAAGAAGGGGAGGGGGAGGGGGGAGGGGGGAGGGGGGGGGGGGTAAAGCATCCTGTTAAATGGTGAGATAAATTAGATATTATTTTTCAAGATAAAATTGAACATTGATATTTTCGAAGTATGTTGAGGGGGAAAGAGCTTAAACTCAACTCTCTTTTACCTGGTGTGGTTGGAATTTATAGGCCTGTAGCATCATTTCCACTTTCCAAGGATTTCAAGTTGCTCGTACCCTCCATCGCATTTGCAAAGTGCTTGTGCGCTGGCATTTCTGCTTTTACACATTTGCTGACTGGAGGAGGTTGTATTAACGCTTCTATTAACTTTTATCAAAAAGGTACCCACCCCCCAAAAGGGCCCCCTGGAAAAATTCTGGATGGGCCCATAGCTGCAATTGAGCAGCTAGCAGCTCATTGAATACTATACAACCATGCCAAATTTGGTGCTTTTAACGGAAAGTGCACAATTCCGCTCATTTTGTGCACAACACGACTCCACTATATAGCTATCTGTTCACACATTCTATAAACAAGTTATTTCTATTTATTGCAAAACTCACCAAGGCCCTTTTGATCTCCCCTTTAATTTTATTTTTTGTTGTCTATCTTCATTTTATGAAATAAACAATATACTACGTGCGCTCTGATTGGCTCAAAACCATTTACCATAACTCTATGGAAACATAGAAAATTGCATCATCCTTTTATTTCATAAAAACAATACTAACGTTTTCCCTGTGTTTCCATAGAGTTTACGGTAACACTCATGAAAGTTGGGGAGAACTCGAAATTTATGTGGAAACACTCCCCTGGGGATTGTGTTTTGCACAGCATTTCTTGTTCTTCCAAATTTCACTGTGTTACCATAACTCTATGGAAACACAGAAAACGTTTTCTGTTTGGTATTTTTTCATCTGCATTTTTCCAACTGCCATCCGCAGGCATCTGATCCTCGTTTTACAAACACCCCTGTGACGATCTACTTCCGGTGAAGGTGAGGTCAAAGATCATGCATGACTAAACAGGCCATGCTTTCCGGTTTTGCCGGTCGCTATTTGTTGTACATTCAGGCGGGCGTGTTGAAAAAGTGCGATTAAACTATAGAGAAAAATACAACTTATTTGGACTGTAATGTTTTGCCTTGGAAATCTTACAGACATCAATGCTGTATGGAGTTTTTATGTTTACAGCTAAAAGCAACAACACAAGCGAAATATTTTCTGGTTTGTTTACACTTCATTTCGGCAGATTTAGAAATACAAGCAGTCAAACGAAACGAAACAAAACAAGACGCCCTGACTAGCCGTGACTATACATTCGACGGCATTATTTCTGGTTTGTTTACATCAGAACTTAAATACACTTCATTTCGGCATAAGATTTACAATATTTTGCAAACACGCAGTCAAACGAAACGAAACAAAACTCTTGCCCTGGAAACCTCGACAAATTATTTCTGGGTTGTTTACATCAGAACTTCATTTCGGCATATTAAAGATTTACAATATTTTGCAAACACGCAGTCAAACAATACAAAACAAACAAAGCGAAAAGGTATGACCTGCAGTGAGTACATTAAATAATATGGCTTACCATTTCGTCTTTAAAGGTTTGGCAAACACTTTCTTCAACTTTCCGTTTTTTCTTTCAAAAATTTGAAAATCTAAAGAGAATAAATGAAATTTCTGTTACACATGTAATAGATTGAAAGTCTATTACGTAGAAGTGTGCTGTTTGTACGTAAATAATAACAAAACAGACAAAATACCTGGTCCACATCCGCCGGCGGTTCCTCGTTGGAATCCATCTTGTTTCTGACCACGTGGCCTTCTACGTAAGTCGCAAGTAGCAAGTCGCAAGCTAAGTCGCAAGTCGCAAGTCGCAAGTCGCAAGCTAAGTCGCAAGCTAAGTCGCAAGTCGCAAGTCGCAAGTCCGCAAGTCGCAAGTCGCAAGCTAAGTCGCAAGCTAAGTCGCAAGCTAAGTCGCAAGTCGCAAGTCGCAAGTCGCAAGCTAAGTCGCAAGCTAAGTCGCAAGTCGCAAGTCGCAAGCTAAGTCGCAAGTCGCAAGTCGCAAGCTAAGTCGCAAGCTAAGTCGCAAGTCGCAAGTCGCAAGTCGCAAGCTAAGTCGCAAGCTAAGTCGCAAGTCGCAAGTCGCAAGCTAAGTCGCAAGTCGCAAGCTAAGTCGCAAGTCGCAAGTCGCAAGCTAAGTCGCAAGCTAAGTCGCAAGTCGCAAGTCGCAAGTCGCAAGTAAGTCGCAAATAAGTCGCAAGTAAGAAAAAAAAAGTGGGAGAAATGGATGTCCCTTAGAAGCCACCGTAAAATATAGATTTTCCCCCACTATACACTTATACAGATTAGAACTTGCTCCGTCGTTTCACCCTCACATGGCAGAAAATAAGTCACAGAAGCTCACAGAACAGCCATTTGGACTGGTACAACTTATCAATAAAGACGCAACTTAATGACTTACATCCTTTACAAAGAAACCGCAATTCTGTTATCTTATGTCAACACATAGTCTAACGTCACTGTTGTTTTCAACCAAAGATCAACATTCCGTTCTTATCTTTCCTCAACACATGCACAAATGCAACACAGCAAAACGCTCGACACTACGTACAAGTGACTCCACCATGTAGTGATTCTGTTTGAATCACTCATAAGAACAGTTGCATCAACAGTCTTTCAACTGAACTGAAGCTATGAACAATCAACCTCAATTCAAAGCGGGCTGGAAAAGGTAATTACATTTCACAGAAATGCTAACTAAAACTACTACGTAGATCGAACTTTATGTGTAGACTTCGTACACCACTACAATAGGGTGTCTAAGGATATTTTTTCCTTGACGAAAATAAAGTACAGCAAACAAAAGCGATTTTGTTTTACTCCGGTTTTTGCGTCGTGACTCACCGCTCAGTTTGAACAGAGGGGGAAAAAAAGGAAACCAACTTCGTTACAAAAGTTCAATAATTTGCCTCAAACGTGACCATGCTCATATAATCATAAAAGATACAAGTAATCAACCTAAAAATAGAACAATACAATAGTTTGGACACAACAATCAATGAAGCGAAAATCCCTTTCTTTAACAATTGAGAAGTCATCAACCTAAAAATAGAACAATACAATACATTTCAGAAATTCAAAGAATTTTTACAAAAAAGTCTTACGAACAAAAAAGTCTTACGAAGGAATGTTACAAAGAATGCTTCGACGACGACAATAATGGCCACTTGCGCAAGCGCAGTAGCCATAAAAATGGCAGAGCAGGCACAAGCAAAAGACCTCTCAGAATCTGAGGAAAGACAACATAAGCTGGAGCCTTAGAGGATAACTGGATTTCCCCTGTGTGGCGGTCATCGATGTACAACGAACAGGGTATAAGAACAGAACGAAAATAATGAGACGCAAGAAGCCCAATAGAGTGGTAAATGTAAGCTGAGGATTTTCAGCCGAAAGGAATAGTGTTGCTAGTAAAATACCAGCCACCCCATTCAAAACCAAAATACGTGCGACTTTCTCGGGCGAGGAGGACATGATCATAACCAGATTTGTTGTCGCACACTGATTGGAATGAAGAAGGCGAGACATAACATGGGAGACCAGAGAGGGAATCTAATTTGAAGGGTGTATCTTTGATCCATAAATTGAGAAAACGGTTATCATTGCAAAGATGTGGCTTAGTAGGTTCAACCGTCTATCCGTTAAAGGCATAACCAAATGAGGAGGAGCAATATTACCCACTTTCCCCCACAGGGAAATAGCCCCGGAAGCAAAACGATCCATAATGGTATCAGAGATAAACTGAGCAAAATGGTTTACATGAAATGGCATTTTAAATTTTTTTACGTGGGGGTAAGATAGAATTAAATTTTTCCCCTTTATATTGGAAATTTGGGCAGCAGATAAATAGTTCTGTACAACACAAGTGAACATAATTAATGAGGCAACAATAAATACAAATATAATGCCGGGAAAACGGGCAAGTAAATTAAAATCGCCCGAAAATGTACAAACAGTAAGCATCGGCCATGAGGGAAAAATAAATACAAACATCTCATGCCGGAAAAACGGACAAGCAAATTAAATGCCCGAAAATATACAAACTAAACATTGGCTATGAGGCAACAATAAATACAAACATCTCATGCCGGGAAACTTAAAACGGGCAAGCAAAATTAAACGCCCGAAAATATACAAACTAAACATCGGCTATGAGGCAACAATAAATACAAACATCTCATGCCGGAAAACTTAAAACGGGCAAGCAAATTAAACGCCCGAAAATATACAAACTAAACATCGGCCATGAGGCAACAATAAATACAAACATCTCATGCCGGGAAATATGGGCAAGAAAATTAAATGCCCGAAAACATACAAACTAAACATCGGCCATGAGGTAACAAATAATACAAACATCTCATGCCGGAAAACTTAAAATGGGCAAGCAAATGAAACGCCCAAAAATATACAAACTAAACATCGGCTATGAGGCAACAATAAAAACAAACATCTCATGCCGGGAAATACGGGCAAGAAAATTAAACGCCCGAAAACATACAAACTAAACATCGGCCATGAGGTAACAAATAATACAAACATCTCATGCTGGAAAACTTAAAACGGGCAAGCAAATTAAACGCCCAAAAATATAAAAGCTTAACATCGGCTATGAGGCAACAATAAATACAAACATCTCATGCCGGGAAATACGGGCAAGGAAATTAAACGCCGAACACACACAAACTAAACATCGGCCATGAGGTAACAAATAATACAAACATCTCATGCCGGTAAAAAACAGGCCAGAAAATGAATACTATTATGCCCAAAAATATACAAATTATACATCAGCCATGAGGCAAATAATACAAAACAACATCCCATGCTGGGAAAACAAGAAGGAACAATACAAGAAACGACATACTAAAAACGCCACACGCGGCAACAAAGAAAGCTAAAAAGCAACCCAAAAGTAGAATAAACGTGAAAAATTAGGATAATAACCTAAACTGAACTAACGCACAACAACAAATGTAGAATACCTTGCTGCTGAAAGCGGAGCAGACCGAGGGAATAAATGCCACAAGAAAAAAATATGTCGGAATAATCCGAAATTGAAGCGTATACACTTACTTACTTAATCCTCTTCGCGCTTGGAGCACATAAGGCCATCACCAGGGAACTCCAATGCTGCCTGTCGGTTGACCATTTCTTAATCTCGCCCCATGTCCATCCTTGCTCTTTCATTTCCTTCTCTACTGATCTGCACCAGGTCTCTTTTGGCCGACCTCTCTTTCTTTTCCCTTGTGGAGTCCATCTCATGGCGACTCTTGGGATTGCATTTGGATCCATTCTGTTGATATGCCCAATCCAATGCCATCGCCTTCGTTTTATCTCAGTGGAAAGTGGAGTGGTGTTTGTTCTCTGGTAGAGTTCCTCATTTGTGATAGTTCTTGGCCAGAAGATACGCAGTATTCTCCTGAGGCATCTTGTTTGGAACACATCCAGTTTGTGGCTGATGGACTGCGTCACTTTCCAAGATTCGGCCCCATACAGGAGAACTCCAAAGACGTTGCTCTTGAAGATCCTTACTTTGGTGTTGGTGCTGATCTTGGTTGACTTCCAAATGTTTTTCAGTGCTGCAAGAGCTCCTCTGGCCTTGGATATCCGATTGCAAACGTCCACCTCCGCATGTCCCTCAGTAGTGATCTTGCTTCCCAGATACACAAATTCCTGTACTTCCTCAATGTTTCTGTTGTCAATGGTGACGGGGTGGTCTGATTGTGCGTTGATCTTCATGATTTTTGTCTTGTCAGCGTTGATGTTTAAGCCAATCTGTTTACTTGTTATTGCTAGTTCTTGGGTCTTTTCCTGGATGTCCTGATGGCGCTGTGCGAGCAGCACCTTGATGATATAATGATAGATATAATGTTGCGTTCCCGATGTGACAGACACAAGGTGTTGCACACCGGAGTTCGCCAGGTTAACCAAAGTAACACAACAGTCAGCGAGATTCAACGAGGTTTATTGTGGCAGGCTGAGCCGCTGTACATCATTTACGGTAAAAACTAGAAATGAATAGACGATTGTTTGAGTCAAAAAAGAACACGGAATGACAAGCTATAAAATGAAAATCAATAAAACTGTAAGAAAGGAAAAGGTAAAGAAACGACTTACATCTGATCTACACTCCAGGCATGGGAAACTCCAAATAAATAGCTCCAAATACTCCTGGTTTTAGCTCCGAGCGTCTCTTCGATACATGTGACTCGACTCCTGAAAACGTGCTTATGAAATATAATCTCTACATTCCTAAACAATGACAAAATAACTAAAGCGGCTAGCCACGAAACAGAAATTAAATATTAACTAAATCAACAACGGTAGTAACAAAACGGAAATGTTCAGTCTCTGATAGTTCAGCATTAATCTATATAAACGACATATAAGCTTATCTGGGATTCCATAGAGTTCTAGGATTCTAGGTCGATTGATGCTGTCGAATGCCTTTGCATATACTGTTGTAGTCCATTCGTTGCTCAGCTCCATGATTTGACGTAGTGTAAAGAACTGGTCCAGCTTGTTCCTTGCGAAGTAGGGATCTACAGTGGCGGTTGAGGATGACTTGGCTCAAGACTTTGCAGGTTACCTTTGCAGGTCTCTTTTCTTGGGAAGCTTCTTGAAGAATCTCGGTGAGCACTACCGGTGTCAGCACGTCTTCAGCCTTCAACATCTCAGCATGTACCATATCCATTCCTGGTGCTTTCCCATTCTTAAGTGATTTTATAGCCCTCCTGACTTCATCTACACTTGGTGGTTCTGTGCTGATGTCTAGTGCAGTTGGTGCTGGTGTGATGGTGGCCTCTATCTCCGGATCATCTCTATTTAGCACCTTCTCGAAGTGTTCCTTCCAGCATCTGAGGTTGTCTTCTTCCTTGGAGATTGTGTTTCCTTGCTGGTCTTTCACTGGCGTGTCTGTTGATTGGAACCCTTTGGTCAATGTCTTGGTGATCCTATAGAGAGACCCATCCTGCTTTGAAGCTGCTGTTTCTGCTTCTTCCGCCATCCTCTCCATGTAGGCCTTCTTGTCCACTCTTGCACTTTTCTTGACCTCCTTGTCCAGTATTGCATATGCTGTTTTCAGCTGCATCTTTATTCTGTCAGACTTGGCAGCAAGCAACTTCTTCTTCTTCTCCTTTCTTTCATCTATCTTCTTCCAAGTATCCTGAGATATCCACTCTTCTTTCTTTCTCCACTTTGCACCAAGGACTTTCTTTCCAGCCTCCAGCATGGCTTCATTAAAGTGATGCAGGCCCAATTCCTGCTGGTCTTGTAGCACAGTAAATCTGTTCCTGATCTCGATCTGGAAGGACTTTCTGGTGTTTGGGTCTTTCAGTTTCCCTACATCCAACGCAGGCTCTCTTTGGTCTTTCCTCTTTGCCCTTCGTAACTTCAGCTTAACTTTTGCCATGATGTGTGTGTGGTCACTACCTACATCTGCTCCTTGTCTTGCCACTACATCCTGTAGACTGTCCCTCCACCTGTTGTTGATGATGATGTGGTCAATTTGGTTCTGTATGTGACCATCTGGGGAGGTCCATGTCCGCTTGTGGATGTCCTTGTGCTTGAAGATTGTCCCTCCTATAATTAGTCTGTTCTCCTGGCAGAGTGCTGTTAACCTCTCGCCATTGTCGTTGATGTCTCCCAATCCCCGCTTCCCCCATTGCATTCTCTTTTCCTTTGTTGTCAGCTCCTACTTTGGCATTCAAGTCACCCATGATGAGAAGGACATGGTGGGATGGTGTCTCGTCCACTGCTTCTTGAAGCTGTTCGTAAAAGGCATCTTTCTCGTCCTCTGTGGTGTCCTCTGTTGGCGCATAGCACCCAATCACGGTGAGCTTCGCGAAGGCTGAGTTGTATCTTGCCTTGATCAGCCTCTCATTAATAGGTTTCCACTCGGTCAGGCTTCTATGAACTTCTTTGGTGGTGATTATGGTAACTCCTCTACTGTGGTGGTCGTCTGTTCTTCCTGTGTAGAGTATATGGTGTCCAGATGTTAGTTGCCTTGTTCCACTAAAGATCCATCTGGTTTCACTCACTACAAGTAGCTCGATGTTGTAGTTTTCCATTTCCCTCACAACTTGAGCGAGTTTCCCTGTCTGGTAGAGGGTCTGCACGTTCCAGCAGCCCACTCTATGGGTTGTTTTTGGTCGGAGGCTGTCCGCTCTCGGGGTGCCAGCGCCCGGTTTGGCTGGCATCCATCATAAATCCAGTTTCCTGGGAAGCTTCCATCCTCCTACCAGCATTGTTTTGTTTTATGGTAAGCGTATACAACCGAGAAAAAAATTACCTCTTGCTGGTTAGCGTTAGCATCCTGGGGTGCTGCTTGGCCAGCAACAATTTTCTTGCAAAGGACATGGAACTTGAGGCACTTGAACTTGAGGATCAGGATCCAGCATACTGAAAGTTGTGAGGCTTCTATCAAAATGATAATGAATTAATGTAGGCGATACCTCTTTTTCTCGCTTGGGTAAGACCGCTGTAAATAGAATCTATCGTCACTATATGTACTAGAACATAACCTGAATATACTAAAAACACTGAAAATATAAGTCATGACGTTTTTCAGATATAAACAACAAAGTCATTCAACATCAATCAACCAGTAGGTTATTAAAGAAATATTACATAACAAAATAGCATTTTTGAAAACTAAGAGGCCATTTGTCTCACTTGAGCAAGTGCCAAAGGACTGAACTCAAGCCCGCAGAAATAAATTGACATATAGGGTGCAACATTTATCCACATGAAAATGTAACCACCCCTCGAATAAACTAAATCCCTATGAAAGTAGTCCTTTTTACAGCAAAACGAGAACACTGGGGCACAATGGTGCAAAAAAACTGTTCTCAGATCTCTTTGTGAAATGTAATTTCTAACAATGTTAACCCTTTCACTCCCAGGGGTCATGAGGCCCAACTTCCTGTTGTTCCCAGAGGTAATTAGGAGGTTCATTCAAAACACTGAATACAATTCAAAACATATATGCTCAGTAGAATTTGGGGCCTTCATAGACAGAACTGGAGACACAGAAATAAACTTTAAATATGGTTTTATCTCAGGTTAATGTTAATTCATTAGGGGACAGTTTAAATAAATTTTCCAAATTGGCGAGAATGCAAAATGTCGCCCTTACAAAATCGCGACAATTAAATTTCGTCTTGCAAGTACAAAATGAATAAAACTGAAGTTATCAAACAGCTTGTAATGTTGTGTTCATTAAAAAATTCAAATTTGCCGCCATTGCGCTTTAAATTCATAGCCGATTTCTGTCCAAAAGAATCCTTGAAATCGGTCTTTACAATTACAGTTCAAGAATCCGTGTGATATGCTCTGAAGCATGGGTCTTTGCAGAGAGTCACATTACATTGTTCGCACTTGAACTTTGTCTCGACAGGGTAGCCTTTTGGGGTTTTTCTCCCAGCTTTTTTGCAAAAGACGCACTACTTTTTCCGGCCATCAGTTTGGGTGGACTTGTGGTCTGCAAGACGTTCATTGAAAGGAGCAGGAACCTCGTTTGCTGGCCGCTTTCGTGAGTTGTAGCCATTGATGAGTCGCTTGCCAAGTTCGAGTCGGAATTCAGACTGAGACTGCTTGTTTCGCTCACGGTGAACACACTCTAAAATGTAAGAGTTACAGGCAGCCATGTTGAAAACATAGCAGAATATATATTTGTACCACTTTCTGGACTGCCTGCCAACATAGTAATAGGAACGAAGCTGGTCTGCTCGATCAACGCCGCCCATGTTGGCTGTGTAAACATCAGACACGCGTGGCTTTACAATGTCGATGTTTCTCCCACAAATTTTGCGCTGAACATTGCGAGAAGGCTCTCCAGGCGAAACATTTGTAGAAAGAAAAGCCACATCGCGTTTATCATGCCACTTCATGAACATCATATGCCCTTTTTGTGCCTGAATAAGCTCTCCGGGTTTGCCAAGCTTGTCTTTAGTGCATGGCGGCAAGTCTTTGCGATTACAACGTACCGTAGAACATGCGTAGGTATCTTGAACCCAAAAATAAATTATCAAAAAAAAAAAATGGTGGTTCTTGTTTAAGTAGGGTTTCACCATGTCCATGACTACAGAGTAGCCAAGGCCGTGAATTTGAGGGTTTCCTTCCTCGCTCCAAGATAAACACAAGTTTATTACATAGCCATTAGCCGAGTCAGCCGCCATCCAAACTTTAATGCCGTACTTCGTCGGCTTAGCAGGCATGTATTGTCGAAAGGAAAGTCTTCCCTTGAAGGCAATCATTCCCTCGTCAACTGCAATATTTTTAGTTTGGGAATAACAGCGTTGGATGTTCTTCAACACGGCCGTTAAAACGGGTCGAACTTTGTACAGCCAATCGTAACTTTCGCCACCACGAGCTGGCGCTTCTGATGAGTCACAAAAATGAAGAAATTGGCTTAGTTCCTGAAACCTATTCCTTGGCGTAACTCGCTTTACAGCTTCGTTTCCTTAGAAAGGATTGTTAGACCAGTAATCAGCAACTTTCGGAAGGATATTTATGCCCATAATTACGCACAAACGAAAGTAAGCCTTCAGCTCTGGTTTTGTCACGTCGCGCCATTTCGCAAGACGTGAGGTATTGTTCGCTAAATTCTGAAGAGCATAGCGGTTGGTTTCTTCGACTATTTTGTCGAAAGTTTCTTCATCAAAAACTTCAGTAAAGAAGTCATCTGCCGTTTACGAGTAAACCAGGATGACCAGAGAACTCGCGAAGATCGAAATTGCTCAGCTCCACAGTCCATTGCCCTTCAGTCTCGTCTTCGACATCCATGGCTTCTCCATCTCTTTCGCTGCCAGAGCCTTCATCGTCACTAGAATCTGCTTGGAGACCTTCAAAATCTATATCAGAGTCTCCCTCATCTTGTTCGTCATCGGAATATCCAAATATATTTCTGTAATCCTCTTCGGTAATTTCACACGCCATCTTGATTTCTCAGAATTGAAAGAAAAAATTTTACCGCTCCGTAGCTCCCTTGAGAATTTTATTTATTATGCGCCGTTACTAGAATCTGATTGGTTAATATCTCAAGGACAATAAAGGAAGTATTGTTAAGCACTTTAAGCGTTACAGGGGAGGAGAGAGAGTAGATCAAAACAAGCATGGTTTTAGCGGCTGGTTACGGCCGGTATGGGAATAATGAGACATTTATTGGCGGCCAGTTACAGCCGGTATGGGACCGAAAGGGTTAATGCACGTTTGATGCAAGTTGTGCTAGCAAATGTTCATATTTGATAAAAAAAAGAGAAAAACACTTGCAAGACGAAATTTAATTGTCGAGATTTTGTAAGGGCGACATTTTGCATTCTCGCCAATTTGGATAATTTATTTAAACTGTCCCCTAATGAATTAACATTTTTCCTTCATCAAAACACCACATTTTTGCAATTTAAAAAAAAAATCGTAATAACCCCCCCCACATCCCGACTAATTAACATATAAACATTTGGATTTCACTTATTTTTCATTCGATTTTCATGATATATGTTTTTAGGTAATCCTGTGCACACAGAATGTAATACTGACCTTGGTCTATCATGTGACTCGAACGTGATCTGGACCGCTGAGAACTAAAAGAAAAAAACACAAATTTGGAGTTTGTTTAGTTAGAATAGGTGAATACTTACTTAATTGTCGCATTCTTACGCGCAAGCGGTTTAAAACAATGACATCGATAGATGAGTACAAATCCTGTACAAAGAATTGCATTGATGAGTCCATCATTATGATTGATTCAAGGTCAAAATGGCCATTTCCGGAATGGTGCTCTCAACACTAACAACAAGAAAAATCGGCCTTTATCAAACTACAAACTTCGTGCTTTGAACAAGAGTAAGAACAAGATAAAGCACACAAATACGTGTCGATAAGTGGTAAAGACGGTATTATATACATGTATAAATCGTCACCTTATTCTTTCATGCAATCTGGATGATCTGGGTCAATCAATAAATAACTTTATTACCGTGTCAGTATCTACTAGCTGTCCACAAGTGGACTACTAATCAAGTGGTTTACGATCAAACTGGCGCCTCGTTGGTGATCGTGATCTTGACCGGGACCGGCGCTGAGAACTGAAAGAGATTGAAAAAGATGAGAACAAATGCCAGTGAGATATCAATTGTTTGGAATCTAACAGAATCATTATCAGCAATAAATTAACATGTAATACTGCACTTAAAATTGACTGACCTTTCCGATCTTTTCAAGCGCTTTGAGCGGTGCTCAGACCTTTCAGGCGACCAGGAATGGGAATGTGACCTGAAAGTCCGGGGGTGAAAATATATTTTGCAACTATGAATAAAACAGATAAACATGAACCGAACACTAATTTACGATATCAAACTTAAAATCAACCTTCCGCCTGTCACAACTTCTCTTCTTCTTTTTCCCCATTTGCAACGATGTTTTCAGTGACTCGTTCAATTGAATCGAAACGCACCGACGCTCACATGGTTTGACGATCACTTTATCAAAGGTCAAAAAGACGAACCTGGCAGTGATGACAGTTAAAAACAATGGAAAAAACAAAGAATGCACCAATCACGAGAAAGTCCCTGTCGAGTCCCAGGAGGCCCTAAGTATCTGATTCAGTCTGATTAAAGACAGGTCACCCAGAGAAAGGTTGATTGATTACAGATTACTACTCTGGCCATCAACTTTGTACAAGGTCACAAAGACCGACAAACAGTCGAAAAGAGTGACAATTGCAAGATAAACTTTGAGTGTGATCTCTGTCGGATTTCTATGGATTTGTTTTTGATGATAAAAATCAGACGATCAGATGCGTTTATATTCATTATTCTTTTACGGAAACTAAATAATTCTTTATTCCAAATGTTCAAAACCTCAATATTCCTTATTCATTTTCTTTTTTAAGCCGTTATTCATTATTCTGCTTCCACCCCCGGCTCTATTGCCTCCCAGGCGTGAAGGTGCCGTTTTAGCCTCCCTCGGACGCCGTCGTGCGTATCTTCGCTCTCCATAAAATCCCCTTTCTTGATAATTGCATTATCTGCCTCGCACAAATCGTTTCCTTACTACAACCAGTTATATCGCAAATATCATGCGAGTTTTCTAACACAAATTCACCACCACTCAAGTTTACATCTATCAAACAATAATTACTTAACTGCTTTCCTTCATGTGCCTGTGCAACTGCCAGCAATGGACATTCGTTTCGCCAATGGCCTATCTTTGCATCTTCATCGTTGCCCGCTAATTCGTTATCCAGATATTCTCTGACTGCAGAATCGAAGACCACATGGATTTTTCCTGGCTTTTGAGGGTGGTAGACTCCGAAATGGGGTCGGTACCAGCAAAGAGCAGGTGGGCTTGACTCTGTGTTTGGTGTGAGTTCAGCATGACCATTGGCAAACAGTTTCGGCATGAAGTCAAAATAATGTTGTTTCATCAATGGTTTCTTCTCTAGAGTGCGTCAAGTTGACTTCAGGCATTTGAGGGCACCTTCTTGGTTATTGGGGAGCTTTTTAGTTTCCTCGTGGAGGGGTAAGGGTGCTTCCCAGCTGCCCGATTCACTCTTGGTCAATGAGTGTTTCATGTCTTCTACTGATGTTCCTGGTCTATTGTCATCCTTAGTGCTTCAAATCTTCCCTTGAAGAAAGTTCCTTTTGCCAGTTGCCAAGTAGGCTGTGGAGTCTGCACAGGGTAGCAGGCATTTCCTAAGACCACCCATCCTAGGTCAACTTGGAGACCAGGGATGGTGAAGTTTGGTGTCTTGAGTCCAGGACCATGACAATGATCTTGTGGTTTAGAGTCCTTAAATTGACTGTTGATAAATTCCTGAACATGCTTACTGGGTTCTTTGACCAGTAAATCCAGTAGCTGGTATTTGTGACTTGGTCCGAGCTCCTCATTGATAGCCTTCGCTCGGGCCACAGTTGCTTGTTGTTCTGTGCGTAGGGATTCCAGGCATGCTTCTTCCTCACAAATTTTATTTCGTCTTCTCGTCTTTTATTTTCTTCGATTTCTAATGCCAGTGCGGATTTGGATTGGAACTCATTAATTTTCCTTTGCATTTCAGTTTTTTCAACACTGCGGCCACCTCGCCTCTTGCATGAGATCGTATTGCGTTTGATGAAACCGACGATGTGGAAGCACGTGATCCAGAGCGAGCCGATGCTAATTCCTGTAGAAGGTCGTTTTTTTTATCAGTCCCTTCATTTATCGCTGCTTGAACAAGTTCTTTGCAGGTTCTCATCATTTCTTCCACTGTTTGTTGCTCCTGCCAATGTGCTGGCATGCACAGTGTAATCTATCAATGAAACCCACACAAGTTGATTTGACTAAAAGTTGAACGCAAATCTCCTACCGCTTTGCGAAGACCATCAATAGAATCTTGAGTTCTCTGGAGGTTACAAATCGTGTGGGCACTTCCATCCCATATGTTTTTGACCTTCAGTGTATCTGACTGCAGTCTATTTTCGATCAGTTTCGTGTTGGGTTTCAAGACGCGTTTTGGCCACACGGATTCCACATTTAGCTTGGCGCCATCTTAAACTCCTGTGTTTACGAGTGAAAGTGCATCTTTTTCCATTGCCTTAGGACTTTTCCCCGAGGCCAAGGTCGATTACTTTAGTAACAAACGGATGACCGGAAGCTTCTTCCAGTTGGATTGCTGAGTCATGGTTTTCGGCTTCGATGTTGCTCGAACTCCATATCCACGAGATTTTCAACTTGATTGCTTTCGTTGGCCGACAAGAAGTGTCTCGTTTCACTGTTCTGATCCTTCAGACCGTGATCCATTCCCCTCAATCAATAACAAGACATAGGCCATTCATCAGCAGTGTAACCGGTTTTAATATAACTAAAATTTTGCGGTGAAACGAGAAAATGTTTCCACCGGTGAGCACGACTATTCCAACGAAAAAACAATCACATGGAGCAAGCTATCCCATAATACCTATGACGAAATACAAGCTATCTTTGTAACGCATGACGCGCGAAACTTGTGACAGAACATTACTTTTCCTGTTTTTCCATTATCTTACCCCATAAACTGTAATTTTTTTTAGATTAGTTGAATCTGCTAGGTTAAGCTCTATGCCAAAAACAATAAGGCATCCACTATTCTATCAGACCCCTTTTCTAGGTGTGAATGGGGTACAATAAAACATGTGACTGTAAGAGTCAACTTTAGGTAAGGCAAACATCTAGTAAAATAGTTATCATTTTGCCTAAAGTTTTGACTCTTACAGTCACATGTTTTTATATAGTCTATAAATTATAAAAAAATTATCCTAAATACCTTGTGCTAGTTTCCTTATAACTAGCTTATTTTTCGTCCAATATAAAGTAAAAGTGAACAGGTTTACCAAACAATGAATTTGCCTAGGAATGTGCACTTTAAAGATAATTTTTATGTTGATCCCTGTCTGGATTTGAAAGGAGTAAATCAAGAATTCCTTTTGTGGTGGTGGAAGGGGGTACTCAACCCAGGTTTGAGTAGAGGTGTGGTGCCCAGGTTGTCAAACCCTGACCCCGTTTATGACAAAAATGTTGCACTTCCCCTACCAGGTTAGCTGTTTATTTTTTGAGCATTTGATTTCCAACAGTGATCTGTTGTTGACATTGTTATCGTTTTTGTCAGACACTAGGTTGGACGACAGCCGGGCATGCTGAAAATGTTGTGTAAAATATTTCCTCACTTAAAGGCACCCATGTACCCTGTCCATAACAGCGTTAAGTCAACAACCCATACCCTGTTTATGAATGTAGGTAAAAAACCCATACTCTATTTAGCAGCACATTCCTATACCAAACATTTCATTAATTTTGAGGTCAGTCATGAGAATTTGGAGATACATCAAGACAATATCCTAAAAATGAAGACTTTTTTTGTTACAAACACAGTTTGGTGTGTAAAGTACTAAATATCTTGAAATTTTACTCCTGTCAAATTTGCTAAAAAAAGGTCATAAAATAATTATTAGTCGAAACTGAACATACAGAAAGACCTGCACCACATATATGAGCCAGCATGTCATGAAACCAAAGTGAAAACTATTGAGCTTGATGGCCCTGATATGAAACACTTCTAGCAATTAATGCTCCCATACTACCATGCATATGAGAGTCAATTAAAACGAGGCTTCCATTATAGTCAACAATTATAATAATAATTTGTATTTATAATGCGCAAATTCCATGTCAATATGATCTAAAGCACATTACAATATTGAAAAATAAAAATACAATCTGAGTAAAAACTAAAATGCTGCATTATCAAAAGCTAAAGTCAATCTTCTTACATAAATATGTAAGAACTAAAAACATCGCGAATAATGAGCATTGCCATGGAATTAACCACCACAATATTGAAGGATGGCATCTGTTGAAGAATTGAATGGACAACATTCTCCAGCTGATCCAATGGGTTTGCTCCAAATACATTGAACTCTTGCACAATACCACAAATATTACAGAGATTTCCCACTGCAGTGAGAACATCGTCCAGAGTAGCATTTACTCCCTGCTCGTCATACAACTTGTCATTGCCTATTCTAATGGCCTCTTTTAGTGTTCCCTGCCATTGTGCATCAAGTTGTTGTCGTTGAATACTACGCAGCGTCCATTCTTTGTAAATTGATCCAAAGCTTAATGCTATGAATACGCAAGCATTTCTGCAATTTCTGTCATCCAATGTTGACTGGCTCGCATTTACTGGGAAGTACTACTCAGTAACCAGCATCTGTTAATATTAAGTTTGCTGCTGGTGGCAAATTAAGCAGTGAAGATGCTGCTGAGGTTACAGTTTGGAATGTTGTGGTAGATACACAAGATGCTGTTGGTGATATCACAGGAACATAGGCAGTTGGTTGATGATTGGTTGCTGCTGACATCACAGGAACAGAGGCAGTTGGTTGATTGTTGGTTGCTGCTGACGTCACAGGAATAGAGGCAGTTGGTTGACGGTTGGTTGCTGCTGACATCACAGGAATAGAGGCAGTTGGTTGACTGTAGGTTGCTGCTGATATTTTGTATGCAAACTATTATACAGGTGTATTATACCTGAACAGGATATGCAAATTGAGGCCATCCAAAATGAGTACCTAATTTGTTTTGAAGTATATTTTACATTAATAATTTTGTAAATGTAGGTGTAATATTACAGCTAATGATACTCACCAGAAAATAAATACAGCTGGAAACCAGGTAGTTCTTTCTCTAACCAGTGGAATCCGACATCCATCACACTTTGACAGAACCAGGCATCTTGCTTTGTGTCCTCACTCCACAAGTCAATCACTTCCGTTCTTCTCCAACTTGTGTGAGTACAAGAAATCCATGCAGCGAAATTCCTCGTTTTCCGTACCAGTCACACTGGATTTCACGGGTTCAGACACCCAGCTCTAACTTCATCTTGTAATCAACAATAATTACAGCTTCACTAGGCTGAAGATTGTCCATGACAAACTTGTAATAGTCCCCCTGGTGCTTTGTGCACAGCAAATTCCCTACATACTGGGTGTGAACTTGCATTAAACCTTTAAGTTTCTCTGACAACCTCGTTTGTTCTTTTGTGCTGGAAACAGAAACATATATTCTCACTACCTACAATACACATGAATATACAATGAGATATGGAAGGCTGAAAATGGTCCGCAAATCCACCCGTTAGACCACTAACCAAACATATCGCTAAGAAAATCCGGCTAAATTGTTCTGTAAATCTAGTCTCCTCCCATTCTCCAAAAAAAGATTAAGGGAGAAAGGCCAGGGCATTACAAATCCTATACAAGATCCCAGGGTTCTCAAGGTTTTGTTTTCTCTGGAAAGAATATATAGGCGCATAATGAATTATACATGACTAAAAATGTTAGTCAATAGGGCGCCAACAATTATATCACAAGGCATTAAAGTTAAAAGCCAAAAATATTTAAGACTATTTTGGAGAAAAATAGGCCTCACTACGCAAACAAGGATGCATCAGAGTAAATGACAGACTGGTGGTGTCACTAATTACGCCTCTGTCCTACCGAGTGACAACTGAGGGGTCAGCCCAATGCTGTATCTCAGTTCTAAGTGATGGAAAGATATGGACAAGCTTTGTTGGGAATGCCTCCAATTGTTGCCCAACAAAAACTCACGTCACTCGTGAATAGAACTGATTTTAATATTCACTACTTCACATCTCTGAGTTGATCGCTTCACAGAGTTCGCATCACTAATTTGCATAACATACAACATGCAACTTATTACATAACTATCTGTCAATCAAAATCTTAACAATACTCGGACCCAGTCTCTGACACTCTCCCCCCATATCAGTCCGAAGGAGAGATATGTTGTCCTTAATACAGGAGACTGGCCAATAACAACAATGGCTATTGCAAAAATACTTTAGTCAGTCACTAATAGAACCTTGTATAATGAGAGTTCAATTCATGGTTCAATGTCAATATTAAATTAAAGTCCTCAATGTCTGAGTTATCCTGAATTTTCCTTGGCTTCAGCAATTTGATGGATTCTTTCCTCAGCCCGTAAAGCTGCCTGTTTCCTTGGCCGGAATACAGTCGCATCAGCATTAAGAACCCTGGAAGGTGCACGGACAACTGAGTCAGAAGAAAGTTCCAGTGGATAAAGGTGCTGCACTGCTCTCTCAAGGAAATTCTTCCCCGATCGCAACTTCACAGCTCTCACTACTCCGTCTCTTCCTGGATACAGCTCCTGAACAATGCCGAGAGGCCACTTTCCCCGTATTCACTTGACCACCTTTTCCACACTGCGTCCTTGCACTTGCTAAGATGTTTGGCTCTCCGTCGCAGATCCACATCGTCAATGTGATGTGGTTCCAGGTCTGGTAAGATGTTGCAGTGTGGAAACATCATGGAATTAGGGGTGAGGATTGGAAGTGCAACATCATCCTCCACGTAGCTAAGAGGCCTGTCATTCAAGGTTGTCTCTATATCAAGTAAAGTAGCACTTCCTCCAACTCCGTCCATGAAAGTAAGCCACACCCAATGGTCTTGTAGAAGGCATTTTTCACTAAACCGACCATTCTTTCAAATTGCCCGCCCCACTATAGGGCGCGGCTGAGGTTGAACTGCCAGATGATTTCATTATCAGCAAGGAACTTGTTAAACTTCTCATCACACATAGCCTTTCTCAGCCACCGTGCTGCACCAACAAATGTCGTTCCATTATCTGAATAAATCTTCTCTGGTCTTCCCTTCCTTGCAATTAACCTCTTCAGACTCAGAATGAACTCTTGGGTTTCCAGTGAGAGAACTAAATCCAAGTACAACGCATGACACAGGGAACATGCATACAACACAATGTATGCTTTAGCTTCCTCTTTCCCATGTTTCCTGTATTTGATCGGCCCCGCATAATCCACTCCCACTACCTGAAACGGGTGAGATCCTTGCGTCCGATCCACTGGGAGATTACTAGGTGGTGGGTTTGCTGCTGCTCTCACTTGAAACTTTTGGCAACCATGGCATGCTCGGACGGTTCGCTTTGCTAGCTTTCTCAGGCGTGGTACCCACTGCTGCCTTTTCACACTTGTCATTGTCAATCCAACTCCCCCATGGAGAGTGCGCAGGTGTTCATGGTGCACTAACTTCTGGGTGTACAGGTGTTTGTCTGGGAGGTATATGGGATACACCCCCCTGTATCCTACCACGGCACTCCAAAATCCCTATCCTGGTTAGGTTGCAGGTTAAGTTGTAGACGGTCATCTTGAAAGTCACAATTCTGTTGATATCTCCTCACCCAGAACGTGTGCTGGTTCTTTATCTCTTTAGTTGTCAGCGGGCCACTTAATTTCTGGTTAGGATAGCGTGAATTGTACAGGAACCTTGAAATTCATGCGCAAATGTTTATAGCTTTGTTCAGTTCAAACTTTTCAAGAACACCATCCAGCCTGTCAGTGACTTTGGCTTCAGCTGTACTTCCTGCAGAGGGTTGGATAATTTGTTTCGGTGGCCAACGTTCCTGATCTGCCATCCACTCTGGGCCCTGCCACCACATCTCACGATACTCAACATCACCACCCCTGCTTGCAAGATCAGCCGGGTTTTCTTGGGTAGGGACATGTCTCCATATAATCTCTGGCTGAGCACAAATCTTCTGCACCCAATTCTCCACAAACTGTTTGTATTGTCCACCGCCATTTATCCAAAAGAGAGCCACCATGCTATCTAGCCATCCATTGAGTTCTGTGACAGGCAATCCCTCCATGGCAATCTTCACATTCATCAACAAATTTGTCACCATATGAGCTGAGATTAACTCTAGTCGGGGAATTGTTAAGGCCTGCTTGGCTAGCCTGGCCTTTGCTGCTACGAGCCGCTGAGTAATGCCTGATTCTTGCCTCACAACTGCATACACTGCTGCACCTACACCATAGCTGCTTGCATCACCGAAGCCGTGCAACTGAATTGCTTGGATGGGTTCCCTGTGTTCCACAAGGGCCCGTGTAATGGCTATTTGTTTGGGTAGACTCTGTTCCCACCTTTGCCACTTGAGTTTCAGACTGCCCGTCAACTCAGCATCCCCTGCCAACTTTTCACAGCACACATCACGATACAGACTCTTCCCCACCAGAGTTACCGGCGAAACAAATCCAAAGGGGTCATAAATACTTGCAAGCTTGCGTAGAACACCTCTCTTAGTTGGGTCTGCTTCCCACTCAGGAAAGGATATAATTATCTCATCACGTTCCTTGTCCCATCCAAGTCCAAGTAGACTTGATCCTCCTGCATGGGGTTTCACGAGTTGCTGCTTTGCAAAGGTTCCCTCTTTATCCACTGGCGGGATAGGGTTCTCTTCTAATTTGGGCTCATTTGACTGCCATTTGTGTAACATGAAGGTTGCATCCTCAAAAATCTCGATAGCCTGTTGCTTCAGCTCCCTTGCCTTTTCCACTGTCGCGCCACCACTTATCAAGTCGTCCACATAGAGGCTTTTACGTAGTTCAGCCACTGCATGTGGTTCACGTGCTTCCCAGGTGCCCAAGTGGTATTCAATCACACCTCCTAAAAGAAAAGGAGATGGTGCGAGGCCAAATAAGGCTCTAGTAAAACGCAATGTCTCAATCTCTGAATGTTCTCCCTGCTTCCAATGAAACCGCAGAGCATCACAGTCAGACTATTTTATTTGCACTTGCAAAAACGCTTTCTTGAGATCTCCCACAACAGCTACAGGGTGTGTACGCGACCTAACCATTACGTTCCACAATTTGTTTTGCAGTGGGGGCCCCGGGTACAAACAATCATTCAACGATACAGCATTGGGGTGGGCCTTGGCTGACGCATCATACACCACACAGACTTTCGTTGTCGCAGCTTCCTCTCTGATGACAGGTTTATGGCGGATGTAGAATTCAACTCCTCGAGCCTCTTGATCAGCGGCTTCCACTACACCTTCAGCTTTCTGTTCTTCGATGATCTCACTGTAGGCCTGTTCCATCCCTGTTCATTCCAGCTTGCGCTTTAAATTCTCTAGTCTACGGAGACTTCCTTGCTTGTTAGAAGGGAGTGGGGGATGATTGCCCTTCCATGGTAACGCTGCCTCATACCATCCTGTTTCATTGCGTGACAACTGTTCTCGAAATTCCATGTACACTTCACCTTGGTCATGCTGTGGTGTGTCCGCAAGTCCTAACACATCTAATTTTCATAGTTCCTCATAATCCACTTGACTGGTCTGTGTAAGAAGCATGTGTGTAGTATCGATTTCCTCCCCTGGGGAAAGAATGATCCATCCCAACTTTACTACAGCGAGAATGGAGATTTACAAGACCACTGTTTCGTCTAAGTCTGGGGATTACAATTTAGAAGTCAATCTCACCAAAGTAAACCGAGGAGAGCTCGCCTAAAATAACATGAACTGGAAGCAATGGTTTGGTGTCAGTGTCGTCCATTTCCACGCCCTTCAAATGAGAGTAGGTTTTCATCAACTGTTCATATCCGGGATTTTCCAGGCTAAGGAGCTCTCCTCGGTTTACTTTGGTGAGATTGACTTCTAAATTGTAATCCCCAGACTTAGACGAAACAGTGGTCTTGTAAATCTCCATTCTCGCTGTAGTAGAAGCCATAAGCATCGCAACTGTTTTTGGCTTGATTTCTGTTGGCTGTTTTCCCAGCATGTCCAACAGCTTGGCAGAGGCATAACAACTAGATGCACCAGAATCTAACAATGCACGACATTCAATTCTACCGACTTTAACCACCAGAACAGGATAAATAACCTTATCATCGTCAAAAGAAGACATAACACTCTTCCCTTGGGTTGTTTATCAGTGCAGATAGAAGTGTGATGTCTTCTTGAACAGAAATAACATGACATTTTACCAAATCGCCACGAATTCCAGGCAATTTATCGATCATGAGGGCTACATTTCCGTTGACTTCACTCAACTTTCCCATGGTTTCGAGCGACTGAACATCATACAGCAACCGTTCGTAAAATTGATGTATTTTTCGAGGCTGGTTTCCACTAATCTTTGGCAAATCCAAGATATCTCCCACGTAGGCTTTCTCCACTTCGCTTGGATTACCATAACGTTCGCACAAAATGCCCTTTGCCCTCTCATAGCCATCGGCGGTGAACGGCAAGCCGTCGATGCTTCTCCTGACTGTAGGTACAACAA
>MU827820.1:366598-443345 GCA_029204205.1 Desmophyllum pertusum
ATCAAAGGGGCCCAATGGGCATCTCGGGATTATATATATATGATAATGAATGGATGCTGTATACAGATTTATGCTGCATAATTATTGAATAATTATATTGGAGAATGAATGGTCACTCAGATAAAATTAATATCCTAGTGTATTGTTTCCCACCAGCATTATGTTGCTGGTAACCATTTGTATTCCTGGGAGGAGAGAGGCACTGCGCGGGTTAAGGGACTGCGAAATAATTACCAGGAGGGGAAAGGGAGGTGCATAAAGTAAAATCAAAGCAAGGATAGGGGTACTACATATCACAGTGATGGATCCAGACCTGTTTATAAAGCCCCTTCCACACGAGCAAGTTTTCCTTGACAAGGGACATTGACAATTTTTATTTGCTCATGTGGATAAACAACAAATTTAATTTGACAAGTTTTTCCTTGACAATTTTTCTTTGTAACAACAATAATATTGTACAGTGGATTATCATCTTTAATAGGACCCAGGTCGCAAGCAACAATATAAGGCCGCTGGGCACCAGGGATTCCTTGTCATATTTTCCTTGTTGCACGTCCACATGAACAACGCCAGTTTATGAACAAGGACACTTGTCAAGTAAAAAATTGCCAAATTTCCCTTTCCACACGAGCAAGGCAAAATTGTCAAGTGAAAACTTGTATTTTACCTCTAGTTTGAGTACAATGCGATATTTTGACACAGTGATAAGTGAAGCATGTCCAGTTTCTTTTAAGAGCTCATCAAACACAACATAATATATGTAATCAGCATAAGAATGCTATTGTTTGGGCTAATAGGCTTTTGTGGGTAAACTTAACTTTAAATTTTAAATTGTAAATTTTAGATCACCTCTATTAAGTGGTCAACATCGAAGGTGACTGCTTAATAGAGATTTGACTGTAATAATAATAATATTATTATGGACATTTTGACCAATTTCAGAAAATATTATGTACATGTGTTTTTTGAGCCACCTTAATTAAATTATTAATGAAATATAATGTGGTTCTAAAACATGTACATATTTTTTTTAAACTTGGTAGAAATGTTCCTTACATCAGGTAAGTAAAATGTCTGAAAAGGAAAACCTTTTACCATGTAGATTTTAAGTTATTGGCCTCAAAATGTCAAACATTTGGCATTGTTTGGCATTTTTAACATTGCCATGACAACTGATGATGACATCGTAGTGGTATATTAATTACTGACGATATCAATGTTCGATTATGACAAAAGTTCTATGTCAGCATCAGCAGGCTAGCTGTTCGACAATGTCAAAGACAAAGTATCTTGCCCAATAACAGAACACAATGCCCCTGACCATGTTGCTCAATCCAGAGTCAAATGCACTAACCATTAGACCACTGCCTCTCCCAATACCATAGTAAAACAAAAGTATTTCCTGATTAAAGTTAATTATACATGAATTGCACACATCCTTGATGGACTAGTGTACAGTGCTTAAAGTGGAATTATATATTGAAGGGTTTCTTGTAAAGGTGTTTGATTAAAGCTTTAAAAACTGTTTTTAACTCCAGTTGCAGTATTGGGCTCACTTGGTTGATGGTATGAATTCTGAAGAAGGAAAATGTCAGGTTATTAGACATAGATTATTACAAACAGATGTGTAATGCACGTGATCAATGTCTTTCCATAATGGAGAGTACAGGGCAGACACAGACTATTGACAACAAACCGTTATTACCGTTGCCCATGCCAGGGGCAGCTTGGATTTTTTTGACATACGAGAGCCCCAGAGGGTCGGGTTTGTTTTATATTTTGAGCCGAAGTGGGAATCACAAAGGCGATACACGGAGGACCAAAATAATGCACCTTCAAGAATCTTCATAGTATCCATGCTGAAACATACCACACATTTCGGTAGTCGTTTTATAATACAAAGTAAATGCTATATTTAAATATTAATTTTTGATATTTTATGTAAAAAACCTTTTGCCGCATTCTTTGTATTTTAATGCTGGATTCACTTGATCAGTCAAACATGAAAATATATTTTATCACTGTTTTGACTATATGTATAAAGAGATCGAAAACACATTTATTGACAAATAAATTCCACTCCTCCTTTAGGGGAACAGTCTATAAAACAGGACAAGCGTCAACAAAAATATTTTATTTTATTTGTTCTAGTTTCTCAAATTTATCCTTTAATTCCCATATAATTCACATTCCTGATATTAATCACACAATGATTATGAGATTACTTGCATGACCTGACATGAAATAACTGTTCAGTATAAAGAGAATCAAATTTTTTTTTGGGGGGGGGGGGGGGGAGGCATTTGACAAGCATTGACATGTTCATAATGGGGATTATTGACAAATACGGTGTAAATTTCACTTCCTCCTTTGGGGGAATAATTTTTTTTTCTGCGGTTAGAACTTAAATTTATCAACTCTGATATTAATCATACAATTATTATGAGATTGCTTGCATGACCTGACCTGACTGAATAACTTGCCAAAAGATGACAACTGTACTGCAGACTTTTTGCTAAATTCCTCCTTTTCATCCCCAAAGCAGGGACATTGAAATAATCGAGAACCGAATGAATGAATTAAAACATTACTTTGAATCGAATAAAACTAATTCTGAACCAAGAGAAGAAGAATTTAGAACCCAGTGAAAATATTCTTAACCAAACGATATATAAACATCGAAGAAGCGGGGTTTCACAATTTCAAGTCACGACTCAAAAGTTTAACAAGAGAGAAAAAATCCAGGGCAAAACCATCAACAAACTACAGTAATTACATGTATTGAATAAAAGGAGATTTAACTAATTCAAGAAAAGAGCATGGATGAATCAGAATGAATACAAAACAAGTAACTTACATTCACCAAGTTGTTTACACATTCCAGCATGTCTGGGACTCTGTAACATTTATTATGCATGTGCTAAAACATTTCTTTCTGAAAGGAAGAATATGGTTTCAAACTTATTCTCGAAGGCAGGTTACGTTGGGCTTTCCTGTTGTTGTCATTCAAGCCAAGAAATTTTGTATTTTCAATTAATATAATTTTGTATATATATTTTACATTTAATAATATAGCGCATGTACATGTGTGCAATCATAATTTGCTGAGTTTGATAACGATAAAATGCAACAAAGTTTACGCTAAAACACCCCAAAATGCTTTGACCCAGAAGCTGGTACGTTTTACAAAAAACTAAAATGTTTAGTACAACCCTTGCTGTAATTTCTACAGCAAAATAAAAAGACCTAAAGACACGACAATGTTCAGAACAGCAAACAAAAACATTAGAAATATAATTACCTTGGCGCCATTCAGTGACGATATCCCGAAGCAATTCCAAGCCAAAGAAAGAAGCACAACAAAAATTGATCAATGCTGGTAAGAGTAGTTGCATGTTTTGTTCGCTATTCTCGGATCGGACTCGAGAAGTTCCACACGTTTCAGCTGTCCGCCTTCCTCTACTATCGAAACGCCACCGGCGTACAGGAACGCCACCGGCGTACAGGACAAGGTAATCCTTCCACGAATTATTTAGTTTGTGTCATATCCTCTCTCCTGAATACCTCAGAGTGACAAGGTTGAAATTTTCGTTCTTTGAGAAGTCCTTTGCCCCAATTTTACAAGCAAACACTTTTTACCATGGCCTCTGCTGGCCATCCATGTTGCTTCGCAAAATCTGTCACACTTTCTACGCCATGTAAGCCACAATGAATTGTACCTCACTAGAAGATCACAAGAGGAAGAATTCTGAAATTCTAAACCAGTGTTCAATTCATTGTGGCTTACATGACCATCAGTGTGGACAAATTTTGTTCACAGAAAATTGTTGACAAGTCACGTGACGCTAAGCCATATGTATATCTCGAGATTACGTCATGTGACGTAATCCCGAGATAATAATAACGCCCTTAGCGAAAGAATAATAGAAATGACCGGTAAAATATAAAAGGCAGTAGCTCACCAGTTATCGACGCGGGTAATACGGTCCAAGGTGGACAAATTGGAAAGCAAAAGGTTTGCAATATTAAACTAGATGTGCCTAGATTTGTCGCACGAGCGATGGTTGACAAAAAGATCCCCGGATGTGCTAGGCGGGAAACCGCTGGGCGAAGGTGTTGAGCGCGGGCCTCAACAGGAGGTGAAGGCTGTTGTCCAGTGTTCAATGTTTGTCATAGTGGCGCTTGACTTTGCTTTCTTAGACACTTTCACCACAGAATTCTCTAGCGTGAGTACTAGGTTGTCCCCCTCGTCGTGCACAGCTAGATTTTTTGGCAACAGTTTAGAAAGGTCGAAAAACTCACCGGTTTGTATTTCCTTGACATAGCCGGCAGGGATCTCTTGAAAAGGCGATGCATCATGGCACGTTGAGTCCTCTGGTATTTGTCGGCCTTGCTGTGACAAAGACAAAGGAATAATGGCGTCGACATTTGCAGAGGGCGTGAGAAGTAGAGGATGATGTTGATCCCGCACAGCGTTGACGGCGGCTCTCGCCGCTTCGCCTGCAATCTCCCTGGTCGCTGCAGAGACAGTTTCTTGGACCAAGCGCCTGATATGTGCAAGCTGTCCATCCGAGAATGTGTTATCCCCTTCGTTCTGAATTTCTGAGTTCTGTTGTGATGGATCCGAAGAAGCGTTCCTTAGACCATCTAAAGTGATTCCGGCGTCGTGCAAACGTCGGTTTAATGTCGCACGGTTACCAGTGGCCAGGAGACCATTGCTCTGACATATATCTCGTAGCTGTGGCAGCGACAACGACTGCAATACGGCGGGGTCTACTTGAAGATTTTCCGAAGCTGGACGGGAACGGGACCTTTGATGACGGGCAGTTGGTGGCATATTCAATGTTCCGTCCAATATTCGACCAAAGGAACCTCTTTTCGTTAGGAAGAATCGAGTACGTGGTCTTGATTGGTGTTTATAGGCAATAAAAAAGCTGAACAAAGCGATCGAATTGGCTGAACAGAGCAACAAACTGCAAATATTGCAGAATGAATGACTGAGATGAATACTGGTTGCTAAAATGTGCTTTGTTTCATGTGAACGGCTGCACGTGATTGGTCGCACATGATTGGTCCGATAAAGTGGTCTGTCACGTTGTGCGTGACTGCAAAGTGACCTTTGGGCTATATCGAAGAGGGGGTAAAGTTAGACATTGACTCCATGGTTGTCACATTAACTTAAATATATAATACTTATAAATTGGCTTAAATAAGCAGAAGTAAATTTTTCAAAGACTAACAAAATTGCACAAGTCCAGATCCAAATCCCAAATCTTCAGAAATTGTAATTTGCACTGGTGTTACACTTTTTGCACTGGTGTTACACTTGAACTGCACTGCTCTTAGCCAATCAGAATGGAGTAATTTTTTCAAGTGTATTATATTAATTCATTTATTCACAACAGAGATGACTTCGAAACCTACAACAATTTTCCAGCATAACTCTGGAAGAATTTGTTAGATTTCCAAAGTTGATGCACGGTTACAAAGATCCATCCTTTCTGCATCGGATGCGTGTCAAACTAATCTTGTCACGTGTTAATTGATGACGTCGCAATGGCTTTGATGTGTAAGACTCCAAATCACGAGGTTGACATCATTCTGCAACAGAGAAGTTATCACTGATGATTATTATGTTCCAAAGTGAATTGTGTGACTGTCAATAATAGGTTACTTTAATAATTTATATATAATTTATATTGATAACAAGAAGTTAATGTATAACTTAAAACCGGGCAGCGACAAAGTTAATAATTTATTTCCTAGTTGAAAAGCTTTTAGTCACGCCAGTCACGCTAAAGTCTGCAGTTTGCGTAAAACTAGCCTCTGAATAGGCTCCGCGGTGGGGATGGGGTAAAAAGAAAACTGCCTGTCCCTCCCTCTCTCCCCAGGCTTCGCTCGGCTCACACTCCATTTTTAACGAGTGAATGCTTTGCATGAACGAAGTTATAGCGTATAGCGGACAAATTTCACTCGCTCGATCCCTCGATCCCTCGGTCGATGGCCACTAGGTTGTAAACTTTAATGTATGCGTAGTACGGTAATTTATGCATTATCAGTAAACAAAATGGCGTCTGGCGCGGATCTCTTCTATTTTTCAACACAGTATTTTCACTCCTACAATTACAATTAGACACCTTTTTGGAGTTCGAAATTGAAAGAAATAACCCTAAATAATACTCGACCGCCCAAAGAGGAGACATTTAGAATATTAAAAGTGAGTCACGTTTGAAGTTCTTTGATCCATTCAAGCTCTGATCAAGGCTCAAGCTGTCGAAAACTTAGGAAAACACTTAAGTATGTTAAATGTTGTATCTTCTTTATACCAAGTGTATGAATAAAATCTAATTTATCTGAATCATTCTATATTTTCTTTTGTACCACTATGGGAATTTATATATGATATTTTCTTTTGTTTGCGTCTGAACTATAAAAACCCTTCAATGCTTTTTTCCAGCGTATATATTTAAAGCAATCTGATATTAGTACCTGTGTTTCTCATACTTGCGGGGGGGGGGGGGGGAAACGTTTTCTCCGCTGGGATTCAATCTCGCGACCTTCGATACCTAAAAGATGATGCAAGATTCCTTTTTTGACTCACGGGGGACACACACGGGAGCGACAGGAGCCCTGTGCTTTTGCTCCGCTGATTGAATGGACGACTATCACCGGTGAGGGTAAAAGGCGGAATGAGTTTGCAGAATAGCATGTGGCATGACTTGCGGAATGGCATAATTATGCGGAATATGATATATGCAGAATAACTTAAAGAAATAAATTAACTGCAAATAACCGTAATAAATTACGTAATGCTGCGGGCTCAAACATACGATCTTGTCACGTTTTCAATCAAGATGGCGGCTGTTTGGTGACAAGAAGCGTAATGGTTAACCCATTTTATACAACGTCACTTTTGTGAACGTCGTAGCCATATTTTTCGGTCAACACAAATTAAGAAATGGTAAACATGCAGCGTGCGTACATCGAGTTATGGATGCACGTGGGAGGTTGCTAAGCACGAAAGAAGCGTAAGAGTTGCTCGAGGCGATAGCCGAGTGCAACTCTAGCTTCTTGAGTGCTTAGCAAACTCCCAAGTGCATCCATAACTCGATGTATGCACAGCTGTAGCGTTTACCATTTCTTTTATAACATAACACTGCAAAGAGTTTTAATCTTACCTGAATCGGCTGTCGAAATCCTACTCTTGAAGTGCGCGAAAAAGCTCCTCAATAAATAATTTTGACGCAAGGTTAATTGACAGTCAGTGACAATAAAATTTGAACAGGCCAACAATAAAATGGCATTTACTTGTTTCATACATTCACTGAAAGAAAACAATTCATTGAATAATTTGATTTTCGCTTTACGGTGTAATCTGGAAGATTGAACAACAAACATCTGCACGGCAAAGTTTTCATTCAGTAAAATTCATTCCGAGAAATACCGTCGGACGGCTCAGCTTCAGTACAAAAACTCCAAAATAAGTTTCGGAAGTAGAGTTTCTGAACTAACCTTTATTCTAGTTGAAAATTTCTTCCAGAATAATCCACATATGCTTAATGAACAACAACCACTGCTCCGAGTAAACTTTCACCGGCTCCACTTGCTTGAATTATTCTTTCCCGATGACAGCACTTCGTGACTTCGATAAAATATTTTATCCGCTTTGCCTCTTAGTTGACTTCAAGGCTGTTCAGCCAATTTATAATTCATCTTGCATGATTTGTGGTAATTTCGTCATTCAAAACTTCCAGTTTAGATGCAGATTTGTCGCTACGTCGAGAACTGACGACAGTGAGCGACCAGTGAAAGCGAAAACAAACCAGTGACGTCAGAGTGCACCATGGGCATATAGAGTCGCACAATTAACCAATCAGAGCGCGCGCTTCGCTGAAGTTATGTTATAAGACAAATTATCCTTTAAGTGATATTCTGTATTCTGGAGGTAAATTATTTTAGTTATCAGGTTGTATTTTTATGAAGAAATCTATCACTTACGTGAGTTTTATTTTTTTTATTGCTGCAAAGTTTACACAGGAAATGGCGTTTGTATATGAAACTGTGTGGCGGAATTTGCCGAAAATGTCAGAAAGTTGCTCTTCGAATGTGCATGAATCCAAGAGACAGAGGGTGCCTCTAAGCGCGACTTTTTAATATCTTCTTGGCGAATTTAGTGCTCAAAGTTTGGTTATTTTTGTGAAGTGTCACGTGTGAGCAGAAATGTTGTGCAAAGTTTGTGTCACACACCAGTCTATCATCAAATCCAATTTTATTGATATCTTCTGAGAGCTGCTGTTTTCCAAGAAATCATAGCACCCATATAACTGGCAAAATATAACCCATCGATCTGTTCATCTGGATCTGTCATGGATTTATGCTTATCACTCAAATAATTTTATAATTCGTGACTTTCATTTCTTGCACAGAATCGACATAGAACACTTCATGAAAATACAACCTGATAACTAAAATAATTTACCTCCAGAATACAGAATATCACTTAAAGGATAATTTGTCTTTGTGTTGACCGAAAAATATGGCTACGACGAACACAAAAGTGACGTTGTAAAGGACCAAACAGCCGCCATCTTGATTGAAAACGTGACAAGATCGTATGTTTGAGCCCGCAGCATTACGTAATTTATTACGGTTATTTGCAGTTAATTATTTCTTTAAGTTATTCTGCATATATCATATTCCGCATAATTATGCCATTCCGCAAGTCATGCCACATGCCATTCCGCAAACTCATTCCTCCTTTTACCCTCACCGGACTATCGCGGGCTCAAATGAGATTCACCGAGACACCGAGGACACCGAGTTGCTGTTGTCTTGAGCTGGAAGTGGCTTGATCTACTCACCAAATGAGTTATGACTGGTTTCAGTGGCTATGTTCATCTTTTCTATTCATGGATCTATTTAGACGCTCGACAGTGTTTTTTGCTCAATCTCCATATTTCCTTGACGTCGGCGAATGGACTCGAATGGACTCTTAGTCAGCGCGATGGACGATGTTATCATACGCATGTAAGCTTATGTTATTTTAGTTGCAGAATGGTTGAAATAATTTTAAAATATTATTATCGGAACAAGGAAGCGTTGCGTGACGGAGGACAAAAAAATAAGATTTACCTTTTATTTTCATAGTATCTCAATATGCATTTTTTAATAGGAGAGCAAACCCATTTTTGATCATTTAACTGTAGCTAATTTTAGTCCAAGAATTGCAACTTCATAGATAACTAACTGTAGTATTTTTCTGTCCAAGAGTTTCGTGTATGACAGAACTGAAGACGAATGAATGTTTACATATAAAATTAATTTTATATTGTGCGTGCGAAGCACAGACTACACAAACAAGATCAGAATGTTTTGAAAATGATTGAAATATTTTATTTCACGAACAGCAACTTGCTTTAAAATAAAACTCAAACCAGTTCGAACATATTGGCTGAATATTTAAACGACGTCTAAAAAGTTAGTCAATGAGGTCTAAATAAACTTATAAGCATTTCAGTCTATTAAAGTCGCTAAATGTTTTTTTAGTCTGTGTTTATATACACCTTCTAATTATAAACGGGGTTTACTGTACGGTTAATATAGTTAGGTTGGCCAGTCAGTTTGAAATCGTATTTGTTAAACCCTGTGTAAACCTTGTTTTTAAAAATATTCGGCCCATAAAGTTGGCGATTATCGAATATCAGTGATTAAAGACTTTTCGTTTGAGTTTCCCTCCCGACCAACACTGATTTGGAGTGAATACGAAATACACCGGCTTGCATGAATGCCGCGCGGAATCTATTGTTCTGTTTCGAGAAATAAATCGTTTCCTCGAAATCCCTATTCGAGTCAGACTCAAAACTCGAAACTCGATTCTCAAAAACATTGAGGACGAGACTGTCAACTTACATTTACCTGGTTCTACATTTACCCGGTACAACATTTACCCGGTACTACATTTACCCGGTACTACATTTACCCGGTACTACATTTACCCGGTACTACTGCATATTTCTATGTTAATTAATTAATTTACTTTTCCATTCACGAGTTGGCACATAGTGCCTTTGATCTTTTTACCCCATCCCCACCGCAGAGCCTATTCATAGGCTAGCGTGAAACTGGAAGCCGATTTTTCGCTGGGATCGAATAATGCGCTAAGTCTGGTTAAGGTCACACAGCCAGATTACGGCATAAACAACATTGGACGCACAGGTCAATAGCTTCTTCTGCTCCATTGTTAGACAGTGCGAAAAGTCTGTTTAAAATGTATGTACAGCAAGAGCCATTTCGGGCTTTAAACTCACATACACGCATTTGAAATAAAAGTTATTCTTCCTTGGTTAAGGTTCTTGCTTGTGGAAATATTATAAAGATACGTTTCTAAAGTATTTTATTGCTAAGCTCAGGATTTAAATTCTCCTCACTTGCTCAACAATTCTGCTTTCTTGCTTCACGCCAGTCACGCTAAAGTCATCAAAACATCTCGACAACAGACCTTGGTCCGAGGTTTGCGTGATATTCAAAACTATCTTTAGCATGCAGGGTGATATCTATTGTAGTTTCTGATCTTTTTCGCAACATGGACATTCGAAAAAGGTCTGTTCAAAATTTATGTGGTTAAAAATCACATACGGGTGTTTGAAATGGAAACTCTACTTTCTTGGTCAAGGCTATTAGCTTTAAATATGGAAATATCATAAAGATAGGTTTTAAAGTATTTCATTGCTAAACTCGGGATTCAATGCAAATTGTCAAAGGAATGAATCGAAGCACTTGACGTCAGTCTCGCGTACATGTTTATTGGCGTCATAAAAATCCAAATGATTGCATAACGGCTAAATCAACTCTTCAAGCGATGGCCAGGATGGCTCGTGCCCCGGTCAGCGCACGAAACGATAGTGGCTCAACTATAACACTGTCCAACGTCTTCTCGTAGGGGTAAAATTAAAATCGGGTGCTTAAATGTTATCTGCTTTCTTGCTTGGCGAAAAACCTCAAGAAAGTACAGTAGTCACGCCAGTCATGCTAAAGTCTGCAGTTTACGCAATGGAATAGAAGATCGGCGCAAACAATCCTCTTGTCTGTGAGTACAACATACAACCTGAAATGACCTGCACATCTTTATCTTATTTCTGCCGAAACCTCTGTTGACAATTACTGTGTAGCAAGTTTGAACTCATAAACGCATTTTTGAAATGGAATACTCTCTTCAAGTAAAACTCAATACGCTTGTAAACTTTAGTCAGGCAGGAGTTCATTACCCATTGGCCGAGTGGGGACCTGAGTGTGCTCGACACCAAAAAAAAAAAAAACTTTGACTGAATTATGACCCGGCTCGGCCTCAGGCCTTGCCCGGTTAATAATTGTTGTTATTGTTTAGTTATTTATATGTGGCTAAATGGAATTTAGGCTAAGTTAAAGGGGCAGTGTCACGGGGATTTTGACCTTTTTTTGGTCAAAACTGTGCTTCTGTACCTTTTTTATTTACAAAATAATTCTAGAACACCAAGAAAAAGAAATCAACCAAATTCTTAAAAGAGGAACAAATTATGGTCTGTTCTAATGCATTTTGGAAACAAAAATGCGAGAAATTGAAAAACTGTTAGCCTAACATGTTTTCAAATTGCGATCCATTCCGACCCAGTTTCTATGGCCAGAGAAACTTATTGACAGTTTTAGTACACTAGGATGGTAATTTATAACAAAATCATTATTTTTAGTTTTCTGTAAATACAAAAACGTTTTTTGGTTTTTGAAATGACATCAAATCCCTGTGACACTGCCCCTTTAAAATCGAGCCAATGCGGCCTTTTGCCTCTTTAGGAGTCAAGAGGATGAGTCTTGAGTCAGGCTAGTGGTGGTCATCAGCAGGTCTCTCATTTGCCCACACCTGTTTTCACAGGGGCATCAGTCATGTTTTGTGTTCTAGCTTCGTGTGGAAGCGCAGTTTACGTATAGCCTCGTCGTGCATGTTGTGCTTTGCTGCTGACCCACTCCTCCCTCCCTACTTTGGATTATTGAAGCTGTTGTTTTTCTTCTAAAGACTTGATTGATTTCTCCAGTGAAAGGAGATGGGCGGATTGCCAAGATTAGCGTAGATCTGATTCTATCAGTGTGACAGAGCCTGGTGGTTGCCGCTCTCTGGGTTGCCATGGATACCTGCATGCTCTGCTCGAATCATGCCTGGCTCCACCATATCAACAGGCACATTCGCCAAGCTCATTGGTGATGAGTTGAACTATTTACAAGTATTTTTTTCAAAAAAAGAAAGGACTTACATCTGATATAGTAACTGTCAACTTTTTCTGAGTCATGCGTGACATTTATTTTCACAACTTCCGAAGATGACCTGACGATTTCCGATGTTTAAAATTGGTCGAAAATCAACCTTGTCCACAGGTAGTTGTAACACAATAATGATTTATGAATTATCTTGTCCCAGAAATTAATGGCCTGTTACAGACTAATGCGTCAGTCAATTCCAGCAGTGCCCATCCCCCCCCCCCCCGGGCAAACCCCTGGGCATTTGACATTTTTGAAAAACTTTGGTCATGGTGGGGACAAGCAAGCCGTTCAAATTCCCCACGGTCAGGCCAAAAAAGCAGGCAAATTCCCCACCCCCGGGCTCATCAGTTCTCAAGTTTAAAATCAATGCAAAGATTCAAGACAGATAAAAGTAAATATTTGTCTTTTATAGCCAGTGAGCAGACATAAAACGGACAAAAACACCTTTAAAATATTCACAAGCCTTTCAAGCCCTTGCTGGACAAGCCATTCTATAACAAACCCTTAGTTCTTGTCAATAAAGTCAGCAAACGATGCCATGTTTGAGTTGTCCGAAACTGCGAGGCCGAAGCCACGTGGTTGTTTAATTCCCCGGGGTGGGCTAATGCCCGCCCCCAGGCCGAGTTAAAATCACTAATGCCCCACCCCCGGGATTGCAGTATGTGCAAATGGCCCCCCGGGGGGGGGGGATGGGCACTGCTGAAATTGACTGATGCATAATATATAGCTGGAATGCTGGAAATCATATACATATCAAAGTATATATGTATACCTTCAATAGCTCAGGCTGTTGCCGTTTCTCGTGTTTGGTACGTTCTTTTGTTCTTCTCTTTCTGCGATTTTTTTCCTTATTTAAGGTATCAGTTAAAGAAAATAGTTACATTTAAATATGAAATAAATTAGTCATTAATTCAAGTATAGTCAATGAATTAAGATACCGTAAATCCACCATTAAGCCCCCCTGGGGCTTATTTATTTCAAGCACTTTTGAAGGGGGATTAATAAAGAGGCGGGGGCTTATTTAAGTTAGCGAAAAGCCAGTATGTGGATTAACGTACCTAAACCATACTTTGAACAATGAAGTGTTATACTCGTGATTAATTGTGATTATTTTTGAGTACATTGGTAGCAGTAATATTTCGCCCGAAGCGTGTGAGTAGTAGCTATAGTGTGATAGTCTTTTGTTTTGGTTGGGGAGGAGGGGGAGGGGGCTTAATAAATTTATTGCCCCAAAAAGGTGGGGGGGGGGGGGCTTTTTAGAGAGGGGGGCTTAATAGAGGATTTACACTACATTAAACAAATTTACCGCTTTAGAACAACAAGCTCCTCCCTTGCTCTATGCAGAACTTCCCCAAGATTAGCTGGATCTGTTAAAGGAAATTGTCTCAATTGTTATATGTGAGTATTTAAAAATACTGAGTCACAGTACTTGTGCCCAAATACGTGTGAACTACATGTAGCTTAGTCCATGTTTTGAAAACAATTCAATTCAATTACAGTAGACTCCCGCTATCTCAAACACCGGCTATCTCGAATCTCCCACTATCTCGAACTGAAACCCGTTCCCCTTGGTTTTGCTTACTGTTTTCAGTCATTTATTATTGCCTATCTCGAACTCGGTTATCTCAAATCTCCCGCTATCTTGAACAAAGTGTGATTTTCCGTGGCCAAAATTAACACCTCTTATCTCGAACTATAGTAATTATGATGTTAAATGAATGACAACAGGACATAATTATAAATAATTTTGTCTTGCAAATTGATTATGTTCACCAAAAGGAGTATCCCACGGTGTCCAAAACTGACATACAGTATTCAGCTCCACTAAACAGTACTGATGAGTCATTACTGTATTCCCCAAACACTCACTCACTCCCTCACTCTTTCTCTGAAATCTTATAATTAACATGGAATTTTTAGGATCAGGGTAAGTGGTTTATTATCTCGGGATTACGATGACGTAATCTCGAGATATACATATGGCTTAGCAGTCACGTGACTTGTCAACAATTTTTTGTCAACAATTTTCTGTGAACAAAATTTGTCCACACTGATGGTCATGTAAGCCACAATGAATTGAACACTGGTTAGAATTTCAGAATTCTTCCTCCTGTGATCTTCTAGTGAGGTACAATTCATTGTGGTTTACATGGCATAGAAAGTGTGACAGATTTTGCGAAGCAACTTGGATGGCCAGCAGAGGCCATGGTAAAAAGTGTTTGCTTGTAAAATTGGGGCAAAGGACTTCTCAAAGAACGAAAATTTCAACCTTGTCACTCTGAGGTATTCAGGAGAGAGGATATGACAAACTAAATAATTCGTGGAAGGATTGTCTAGTCCTGTACGCCAGTGGCGCTTCTCAAGTCCGATCCGAGAATAGCGAACAAAACATGCAACTACTCTTACCAGCATTGATCAATTTTTGTTGTGCTTCTTTCTTTGGCTTGGAATTGCTTCGGGATATCGTCACTGAATGGTGCCAAGGTAATTATATTTCTAATGTTTTTGTTTGCTGTTCTGAACATTGTCATGTCTTTAGGTCCTTTTATTTTGCTGTAGAAATTACAGCAAGGGTTGTACTAAACATTTTAGTTTTTGTAAAACGTACCGGCTTCTGGGTCAAAGCATTTTGGGGTGTTTTAGCGTAAACTTTGTTGCATTTTATTGTCATCAAACTCAGCAAATTATGATTGCATACATGTACATGCGCTATATTATTAAATGTAAATACAAAATTATATTAGAAAATACAAAATTTCCTGGCTTGAATGACAACAACAGGAAAGCCCAACATAACCTGCCTTCGAGAATAAGTTTGAAACCATATTGTTGCTTTCAGAAAGAAATGTTTTAGCACATGCATAATAAATGTTACAGAGTCCCAGACATGCTGGAATGTGTAAACAACTTGGTGAATGTAAGTTACTTGTTTTGTATTCATTCTGATTCATCCATGCGCTTTTCTTGAATTAGTTAAATCTCCTTTTATTCAATACATGTAATTACTGTAGCTTGTTGATGGTTTGCCCTGGATTTTTTCTCTCTTGTTAAACTTTTGAGTCGCGACTTGAAATTGTGAAACCCCGCTTCTTCGATGTTTATATATCATCAGGTTAAGAATATTTTCGCTGGGTTCTAAATTCTTCTTCTCTCGGTTCAGAATTAGTTTTATTCGATTCAAAGTAATGTTTTAATTCATTCATTCGGTTCTCGATTATTTCAATGTCCCTGCTTTGGGGATGAAAGGCGGAATTTAGCAAAAAGTCTGCAGTACAGTTGTCATCTTTAGGCAAGCTATTTCAGGTCAGGTCATGCAAGCAATCTCATAATCATTGTATGATTAATATCAGTTGATGAATTCAAGTTCTAACCGCAGAAAAAAAAAAATCCTACCCCAAAGGAGGAAGTGAAATTTATTTGTCAATAATCCCCATTATGAACATGTCAATGCTTGTCAAATGTCCCAAAAAATATTCTCATTATACTGAACAGTTATTTCATGTCAGGTCACACAAGTAATCTCATAATCATTGTGTGATTAATATCAGGAATATGAATTATATGGGAATTAAAGGATAAATTTGAGAAACTAGAACAAATAAAATAAAATATTTTTGTTGACGCTTGTCCTGTGTTATAGACTGTTCCCCTAAAGGGGGAGTGGAATTTATTTGTCAATAAATGTGTTTTCAATCTCTTTATAAATTAACATATAGTCAAAACAGTGATAAAATATATTTTCATGTTTGACTGATCAAGTGAATCCAGCATTAAAATACAAAGAATGCGGCAAAAGGTTTTTTACATAAAATATCAAAAAATTAATATTTAAATATAGCATTTTAGACTTTGTATTATAAAACGACTACCGAAATGTGTGGTATGTTTCAGCATGGATACTATGAAGATTCTTGAAGGTGCATTCTTTTGGTCCTCCATGTATCGCCTTTGTGATTTCCACTTCGGCTCAAAATATAAAACAAACCCGACCCTCTGGGGCTCTCGTATGTCAAAAAAAATCCAAGCTGCCCCTGGCATGGGCAACGGTTTGTTGTCAATAGTCTGTGTCTGCCCTGTACTCTCCATTATGGAAAGACATTGATCACGTGCATTACACATCTGTTTGTAATAAGCTATGTCTAATAACCTGACATTTTCCTTCTTCAGAATTCATACCATCAACCAAGTGAGTTCAATACTGCAACTGGAGTTAAAAACAGTTTTTAAAGCTTTAATCAAACACCTTTACAAGAAACCCTTCAATATATAATTCCACTTTAAGCACTGTACACTAGTCCATCAAGGATGAAAAAAAATATGATACTTTTGTTTTACTATGGTATTGGTGGTCCGGGGAAAATTAACTGATAGTCTGGCTGGTGTTCGTTAATTGTATAATGATTTATTCGATCTGAAAACAATACATATTTTATCCATAAATTCTGCTGTATTATTACAACACAAATGCGATTAAAGGCGTACAACGATAACAAAACATTTCAGGCTGAACTTACTTTTGTGACGATATCCAGTCAGATAAAAACACATATATTCAGGTTAGCGTAAAACAGGTAAGCGCGGATAAAACGTAATTCGTGTACAGTGTATTCGGTTCGGAACGTGAAGGCAGACTGAATTATCTTACGAGGTCAAGACATGACATGCGGTCCAGAAACTTAATACAAATAATCAATTATGAATGTCAATCACTGAATCAGTTAATTATAACTCAATTGTCTGTTATATCAACGAAACACTCTCCGCCCTGATAAGGGCGTAGTCCTTATCTTTACTTCTGTTATCTCTTTAGTTGTCCCCTTCTGCTGGGTAAATGACTGCGATTTTGGTGATCGGGCGGCTGTATACTCCCGTCGACGTCTTGACTTTAACGTTCCGCACTCGGCCATCTGGTCTTGGATAGACTTCCAAAATTCTTCCTACAGCCCACTTTCCTCGAATATCGTTGGCATCTGCTACAGTGACTACATCATCTACTCTCACGTTTCGTCTCTCGACCTGCCACTTTTTCCTGGGTACCAGTGACGCAAACACGTCCCTGCTCCAGCGCTTCCAGAACGAGTCGATGATCTTCTGCACAAACTCTACTCTATGATGTGGGTTCTTCGTTTCCTTGAATGGCCCTTGTGGGACTTGTGATGAAGCGCGTCCTAGAAGTATGTCATTTGGACATATGTAGGCTCCATCATCAGGGTCGTTGAGGTCCTTCCGATGGTTGTTGGTTGACTAGATTTGCTACTTCTAGAAGAATTGTGTAGAACTCAGATGGCGCGAGCACTTGATTGCCGATAGCTTTCTTGATGGCATTCTTGCAACTTTTAACTAGCGCCTCTGCACAGCCATTTTGATGTGGAGCCGCGGGTGTCGTGAACTTCCAGTGCATGCTTTTTTCAGAACAGAACTCTTGAAGTTGTTTTTGGTTGAAGCCTTGAACCATTTGACGTAGCTCCTTCTCAGCGCCTACAAACTGGGAACCGTTATCACTCATGAAAAGAGCCGGTTGCCCTCTTATGGCAAAGAACCTGCAAAGTACTTGTATGAACTCCATTGTGGAACAGTCCCCAGCTATCTCTAGATGAACAGCTCTAGTATTCAAGCATGTGAACATGACTCCGTAATGTTTCGCGGTCTTGTTTCGTCCGACCTTAAGGTTGTAAGGCCCGAAATAGTCGCATGCCGTATGGTAGAATGGTGGAGTGTGTGGTGCCAAGCGAAGCGCAGGTAGATCCGCCATCAGTTGCGTCTCGGCCTTGTGAGCCCTCTCTTTGCAAAACACACATTTAGACTTGACGGACTTGCTTAGCTTGTTCACCTTCAGGATCCAAAACTTCGTCCTTATCTTGGCTGTTGTAGCCGCTACTCCGGTATGCCCGTGCTGGTGCGCGTGCCTCGTTATTAGCAACGAAATCCAGTGATCATTCGGGAGAAGGGTGGGGTGCCTTGTTTCGTAGGACACGACAGCTTTGTTCACTCTTCCTCCCACTCTCATTATCCCCTTTTCATCCACGAAAGAGCTCAGCGTCTTGAATTCCCCGCTCTTGAAGCGACGGTGCAACAGCTTCTGTGCCTCCTTGACCCAGAATATCTCTGCGTCTTCCAATTCCTCGGGGAAAGCGGCCCTTCTCTCCCTTCTTGTGTGCGTCTTCGTGAACGTATCTTGTTGGCTAGCCTTTTTATGTGGGCTGTTACTCGAATCAGATTTCTCCAACCAGAGAATGCTTTAGGGTCGATGGCTGCTTCGTCACCTTTGCCTCGCAGACTAGTTGCACTTGGCGACGTTCCATATTCTCTTCTGAAGCGAGTCACTGTTTCTTGTGGCCAAAGCACTTCTGGAAGTCGTAAAAACTCTGGCCCGTTACTCCATCTCCCGATTAGATCTTGTACGTGTATTCCTCTGGAAACATTGTCAGCAACGTTTACTTCGCCTGGGATGTGCCTCCATTGGCTCGGGTCTGAATTACTCTGAATCTCGCCAACTCTGGAAGAAACAAATGGCTTGAAACTGTGTGATAGGCTCTGTATCCAAGCAAGGGTAATCTTGCTATCGGTGAAAAACGTAACGGTTTGGAATTGTATTCTGGACTCTTCTTGTATGGTCTCTTCTTGTATGGTCTCAGCCTGCAACTCCAAACGTGGTATACTTAGCTGCTTTAAGGGTGCTACTCGTGACTTTACTGCAATTAGCTTGACCTCATACATGTCGCTGTCGTTGTTGCTTCTTTGACGGATGTATGCACATGCTCCAAAGGTATCTTGGGATGCGTCCGAGAATACACATGTGTTGGAGGTTCGGTGGCATCAGCAATGCAAAGACTCCTCTGGAAAGTGATGTTCTTGAGCTCGTTCATCTCCTTGAATAGCTCGATCCATTTGTCTCGTATTTCTGGTGGGGGTTCCTCATCCCAATCGATTCCAATCTGCCAAAGTTCTTGCAATCCCATCTTCGCTGTTATGATGAATGCAGCGGCGAACCCAATGGGATCATAGATTCGGGCGACTTGACTTAGCAGCACTCTCTTAGTTAACTTCAGTTCTGGTTGTCGTTGGTCACCTGCTGTGATAAGCTTCAGCAAATCAGATTCGACTTTAAAGGAAAGTGTGTCTGTTTGGTTGTTCCATATTATCCCGAGCACTTTCTCCTCAACTTCTCCTTTGAACATCATCATCCCTTCAGTCTTCTCAACTTGGCTTTGATCTGTTAGTACTTTATTTGAAGTCCAACCTTTGACTTTGAATCCTCCTTTCTCTAGAACGGTGTCAAGTTCTTCAGCTAAATTTTGCGCTTCCTTCACTGTGTCTACAGAGTCGCATATGTCATCCATATACGCATTTTTTGTCAGAACTTGCGCCGCTTCTGGATGAGTACTTTTACTTTCATGCGCAGTTTTCCTCAGTGCTGTTTGTGCCATTGCCGGTGCAGGTTTGTCACCAAAGGTGAGCACCGTTTTGACGTAGACATCCGGCTCTCAGTGGGTGTCTAAGTTCCTCCACAGGAATCGATGAACATGCTGATCATGCTCCGATATCAAGATATGGTGATACATTTTTGAGACATCTCCGACTAGAGCCACTTCTCTTTCTCTGAAACGCAGGACGACTCCAAATAGGTTGTTGAGCAGATCAGGACCTTTCATCCAATATTCATTCAGCTGATGGCCTTGAAACATAGATGACGAATTGAAAACGATCCGAACAGGCGTGCTCTTCTTTTCTGGTCTCACTACAGCGTGATGCGGGATATAGTGAACTGGGCCTTCATAATTTTCCATCTCATTCTGTGTTAATTTCCTGCAGAAATTCATCTCAAGCATTTCAACCATTTGCTTATCGTACGCCTCAGCCTGATCCGGTTTGGACTTAAGGCGACACTCCATTGATTCCAGTCGTCTCAGTGCTAGCGATTTGTTATCAGGAAGCAGATTTGGATCCTTTTTCCATGGGTAAGGAATCATCCACTGGTTACCGACTTTCTGACAGGACTTTGAGATGATTTCCGCTTCTACTCTTTCAACTTCACTCAACTTGTCGGCTTCACACACACATGGCTTTACCTCAACTCCCATGGTCTCAGTTTTCCAGAAGTCCGAGAGGTCCACCGGCATAGCGTACTTAACGAGCAGTATGCGGTTGGCTGTTTGATCATCTCCTGGTGAGCCCCCAAACACTACCCATCCAAGTGGCGTGCGCCTTGCAACTAGCTGTCCCGCTTGTCTGGTTTGACCTGTATGCATATGGGCGTGGTCTATGCCGATCAAAAGGTCAACTTGTCCTTTACCTCGACGGATTTTCTCGTTTGTTAGGGACAGCAGCTCGGTTATTTGTGACGTCTGGACTGCAGCTATTTCATCACTTATGCTTGGAATTCCGATTGCCTTTATTGAATATATCTTGCTGTATTCCAAAGAGGTGACTGGTACTCGATACTCGTTTGTTCTTATGGTTTCTTCTTCACCACCGACCTTGGTTATAGTTATGCACGTGTTCTTTCCTGTGAGCCCCAGTATTGCAGCTAAGTCGTTGCGAATCAAGCTTATCTGTGCCCCTGTGTTGAGGAGGATATTCCCGCGTTTCTGGATACCATTCTGACCGCAGATGGTTGCCGAGATGACAGGGAGGAGTGCGCCTTGCTTGTCTGCTACAGCTGCGACTCCTATTCTGATGGTGTTGCTCTGGTGCAGGAGTGGATTATGAAAGTGTTCGCATTGCGCCCGGTTCTCCCATTTTGTGCATCAATGTCTTCTGCTGCAGGTCTTTAATCGGTGTTCCCTTCCGGCTCTCTTTAAGCAGCCAAAGCACACATGATTTTCGTTGGCGGTTTTCAGACGATCATCAATGGTAAGAGCAGCAAAGTTCCGACATTGATCTGGCCAGTGATCGGAGTTTTGGCAAAACCAACATTTGGGCCACGTTGGCTTATTGCTGCCATCCCCATTTGCTGTCTGATGGTGCCCCAAACGCTGGTTGTTTAAACCGGTTCGTAGTGGTGCTGTGGCTCGCATTCGTGACTTCATCTCTACCGTCATCCAGTCCATGAGACCCTGCAGCGTGGCCAGCTTCCCTTGTCGCTCCAAATCTCGCGACCGCACTTTTCTGTCATCGGCGCACATTTTCTGTTCAATAATCGATAGCATGTGGCTATTGTCCATGTCGCTGGGAATACCCACTTCCTTCAATGTATTGTAACAGCGCTTAACCAAGTGCACAAGGTCGCAGAATCGCGCATCCTCTTCGGGTTGTAGCGCGCGGAACCTGACAATATCCTGGGTTATTGTATCCGAAACAAACCTTGGGTCACCATAAATAGAATCAAGGTAATCCCATGCGGCGTCATAATTTGATCCAATTCCTTTGATAAGATCGAGAGGTTTTCCTTCAAGGCATGTGCGTAAAAAGGTGATTGCATCTCTTTTGGTGTACCGGGATTCAATGGCATGTTTGAAGTCTGCCCTGAAAATCGCATATTCTCTGACATCTCCCGTGAATTTAGGCAGTTTGGGTTTTTCCATTTTAAAACCGCACTCGCTGCTTTGAATATCTGGATTAACTCCGGAATTGGCGATTTTCCATTGTTATTGACACTGTGTTTACTCTGAATCTGAACTGGTTCAACAACAAAAGAGCTAGTGTTCTGTCCAATGTCATTTATAATAGAACTGCCATAGGAAGCGCTGGTTCCAGGGGATTGCATAGTTGAAATTCCATTGCTGTTAGGTTCCTTTTCACTCGCAGTTTTCTCTTCAACTACCCCACTATTTCCAAGCAATTCCTTTCCTTTGCTAACTAGACATTCCAAATACATTTTTGCTTGCATTTCTAATGCCATGAAAGTTTCTTGGCATTCTCCCATCCAACCTTCCTGGGCCTCGAACTCCGTGTCATCTTCTATTAACTTTGCGTAATTCTCATGTTTTCGCACAAGGTCGTCATACGCTACTTGCACTTTATTTAGAGCTTCCTTCACCTCTAACTCCGGCCTTTTACCTTTAATAAGGTGGGTCATCCATTTGCCACATCTTGTGAGTGATGCCTTGGCAGTCCTCCGGTTAATCTTTGCTTCTTTTACTGCTTCTGCCATTGTATCTCTGTCTCAGTGATCCTCAGAATGGTCCAGTGTTTACGTACAGACTCATGACCAATCGTGTATCCCTCGGGCCAACGGGTAAACCATAAAAATCGAATGATAATGGTCCGGGGAAAATAAACTGATAGTCTGGCTGGTGTTCGTTAATCGTATAATGATTTATTCGATCTGAAAACAATACATATTTTATCCATAAATTCTACTGTATTATTACAACACAAATGCGATTAAAGGCGTACAACGATAACAAAACATTTCAGGCTGAACTTACTTTTGTGACGATATCCAGTCAGATAAAAACACATATATTCAGGTTAGCGTAAAACAGGTAAGCGCGGATAAAACGTAATTCATGTACAGTATTCGGTTCGGAACGTGAAAGCGGACTGAATTATCTTACGAGGTCAAGACGTGACATGCGGTCCAGAAACTTAATACAAATAATCAATTATGAATGTCAATCACTGAATCAGTTAATTATAACTCAATTGTCTGTTATCAACAAAACAATTGGGAGAGGCAGTGGTCTAATGGTTAGTGCATTTGACTCTGGATTGAGCAACATGGTCAGGGGCATTCTGTTCTGTTATTGGGCAAGATACTTTGTTTTTGACATTGTCGAACAGCTAGCCTGCTGATGTTGACATAGAACTTTTGTCATAATCGAACATTGATATCGTCAGTAATTAATATGATACCACTATCAGTTGTCATGGCAATGTTAAAAATGCCAAACAATGCCAAATGTTTGACATTTTGAGGCCAATAACTTAAGTAACGCTTCGGCTAAGACGGGAAGCAAAAACAATAGGCCTGCGGCTCCGGGAGCCGTTAGAGAGTTGCGTCCGGAAATGTGATAATTGAATTTATATAAGCGATCTTATTGGGCAAAGAAAGATTAGCGCGAAATTCAAACAGTTTTTCTTGTACTTTAACCTTTATAATGCCGTTACAACTTTGATATTTACGTGTTATATTTATTGTAACAAAATCATGGAAACGGCGCATTTTCAGCAAAATTGAATGTAAGGAACCAAAGCTTTTTCATAATATCGGCGTTATCAATGTAACTCACTGTTATTTATCATGCAGCCGTTGACAGGTATGTCAGCTTCTTGCAGTGCCATTGGATAATGTTTTCGCGGGAACTCGCCGCGGTTTCTTCTATTGTCTTATACGAAACAAAAACAACTACAAAATACAAATCTGGTAAAATTGTCTCTCGCTACATTCAAAAATTGCATCGGTGATATGCACTGCATTGTTCATTGTCAAAAAAACTCGTCAAACAGTTCTTCATCGGCGACAGTGTCAACAATATCGAAGAAATAATCTCCGCTTCCTGTTGTTTCAGTTTGAAGATCAATTTCCCCACTGACCAGTCGAGGAAAGGTCTTCGATAGAAACAGGATTTCTTTCTCTTCTAGACTCAATCCGTTGGCGCATATCTCTTGTATTGCACGATACGAGCAGAGACAAGCAATAGCCAGGATGCTAAATTGCGCGTTGTAGGAAATGTTGATGTTTGTCATGTATCGCAGAGTATTTTGCCTTGAAAATTGCCGATTCCGATATCTCACCACAATTTTCAATGACCAGCACTCTGAGTCGCCTTGCAGCGGTTACTAACTTCAAGAAATTTTTTGTAGAAATGCCCGTTCCACGTAGGTTGATGCTTGTCATTCCAGTGAATAATTTCAAAGGCACTTTTTTATACAAGGTCCTTGTGTAGGCCAAATCTATTTCCTCGCACTTACATAAAGCTCTCTAAATTGCCACCATGAAAAGCACACAGCTGACACACTCACAAGATCTTCTGGCTCAAGGAACTGAAATTTAAGAGGCCAAACTGAAGCACTCGCGGTTGGAGCCATTGCAGGAATATCTACTTTGAAAAGAATTAGAAATCTCTATCAAGGTAACACGTCTTCATCCGCTGGTCTTTAGGACGATGCGCGTATAAAAAAGCCCCTTGTTCTTTGTTCTTTGTTCCTTGTTCTTTTGAATTGAGAATTTTTTATCACCTTCTGATTGGGTTGCTATATACCCTATTTCCGCTATATTCGATTCCATACTTTTTATTCACATGCATGCTTTTATAAGTGAGTGAGCGCTCTGAGTTATTGCCGGTAACTGACGCGAAATGTCTGAGAGGTGAGTTTGTTTTTTTTAAATTCCGTTTTCTTTATACAGCTGATTGATATAGCTGATTTTGATTCATTGACTTTGCAGAAAGAGGACGAGTGAGCCAGCGCATGACGATGCCCCGAATCCCAAATATACAAGGCTTGATGCTGTTGTAAGTATATATTCGAAACCGAGCTTTGAAAAGTTTTCGAGATGCTCGAGAAAACATTGTAAAATACTCAAACTTTTTTCCATTTTTACCTAGAAAATAAATATACGCCAGATGTATGGCAAGAATACCCCCTCGACGAAGAAAAGCCTCGTTGTAGATGGCCTTAAGAACGGAAAGAAGTTCGAGGAGTTGGCAGCAGAACTCGGCGTCGCTACAGCCACTGCTGAAGTGTATGGGATTGATGGTTTGGCCGCAGGGCAAGAAATCGATCACGAGATGCTTTCAAAGTATCTGCAGATTTCGGTGGAGTCCTTCCAGCTCATCAAGACGGAAATGTTGTCAAATGAAGAACGCAAACTGCGAACTATACGCGATAATTTTGAGGAACAGTTTAGCTATAATCAAATACATTTTGTGTTAGCTTGTCTTATTCAAGAACTGGACTTATAATACGTAATCTAGATTTCTAGAGGTAAAAGGCGAGTGCACATAATTTCATCTGTTTTGTTACTGTTCATCGCAATTCATTTACTTGAGATTTTTTTTTATTCCGAGTAGGGACCATTTTTAGCAATCGTGGCAAGATAAGAGTAGACATTTGCTGTAATCCGATGTGGAGACAATAAACTTTGTTGTAGTATATTTGCTTTTTCTTGTCTATTTTCATATCCCTTTCAGTATTTTCAGCTTTCTCAACCATCGTATCGCTGGGATAACACAAAAAAGCGCGCGCGCGATATGCCATCTGGGCTGATGCAACAGTACTTGCGTATTTCACCCTGTGTTTATGCTTATCGCACGTGTGAACACCCTTGTGCTTATGCTTGCGTTGTACGTGTAAACCAGGCTTAAAGATCCACGAGCGAAGCGGGAGTGCTTGTGCCCGTGTAGAAAAGCCGTGCGCGCGGGCACTCACGCTTCACGCATGGTTCTTCGTCCTGGGAAACAACTGGCAATTTTGTAAAACAATTATTTTCACTGAATCCAACAGGCACGACTAGTAAACTGCTCATTGCGTGTACCTTCAAAGCGTCAGAAACTAGAAAGTGCAGTCTGTAAACATAGAAATGTGAATAAAAACACACCAACTATATTTTAAAATTATGTTCAAATTGTACAGAATAATGTATAGTAAAATACATACCAAATAATAGAATATTTATATATTAGAAGCAGTCAACAGTTGTTGATCAATCTCAATTTTTGTTATGTTTTGGGATAATCCTATCACTATTACATGTAGTCAAGGCACATGGTCTTTTCACACGATAAAAAGCTGCATTTGCAAACTATTTTTGGCACAGAATGATGTACCTTCTCAATCCTAAAAATGATTATCAAAAATGTGGTGATACAGCAAGACAATATCCTTGAGATGATAACTTTCTACATTCTCATCACCAAGGTACATGCAACTGAAATTGGCACTTAGTGGTGGACCATGAAAAATCAAGGTGGGGGGGGTCGGGGGTGGCATTATTTTTCCACCAAAAATCGTCCACGGCAAAATTATCCCAAAAACACCAGCAATAAATGATCAGCCAAAACAAAAAAATAGAACTTGCATAGAACTTGGGCTTGGAAAAAAAATAATGCACTGAAATGTTTTACCACACCCCTAGATTTCTAATAGTCCACCCCTTACAAAAACCTTCTATTCCTTATGTAAGAGCATTTCATAGAAATCCATTGTTTTTGGTATATACATGTACATGTCTACACATGCAGTCACTTGAAAAGTAACCTTGATATAAAAAACTTTAAAGGACCTGGCAAATGTTCAAAGTTAGTTACTATTCAAAGATAACTAATTGTAGACAGCGAGCAAATAGATAGGCCCACACCATGACTCTGGACCAACATCTGATTGAACCAAGCCGAAAACGATTGAGCTTGCTGGCCCTGATAAGGAACACTTTGAGCAATTAATGCTCCCTTGTTACCATGGATGTGAGAGTCAATAAACATTAGAGTTCCATTGCAGTCCACAATTAGTAACATTGTCATGCCATTGACCACTAACACATGGAATGATGGCTTCTGGTGAAGGATCAAGTCTATTACAGCAGAAAATTGATCCAGGGGGTTCGCTCCAAACACATTGTGCTCATGCAAAATCCCACCAACCTGACAAAGATTGCCAACTTTATCGATAGCATCATCTACAGCAACATTAATTCCCGCCCCGTCAAACAGCTCATCATGCATATCGTTTCCAGTCCTAATGGCGTCTTTAAGAGCTGCCTGCCATTTCTGATTGAGGTGTTGTTGTGGTGTATTTAGACGGGATTGCTGATAAATGTTACCAAAATTAAGTGCAATAAAAGTACAGGCATTACTGCCATTTCTGCCATCAATGGTGGATTGGCTAATATTCCCTGGAAAGAACCACTCTGTTATGCCAGATCCAACATCAGTTCCATCCAAGTCATTTGCACAATTGAGAGATCCAACATGAATAGGTTGAGAGGATGATGTGCTGACAGGTGTTGCAACGGATGCTGACGGAGTGTTAGCAGTTACAGATGGTGATGTTGTGGAAGCTGTTGCATGATTAGTGGAGGATGCCAAAGGCGAAGACGACGTCGCTGGGCTTCTAGCTGTGTGTAATGCAGTAGCTGAAGTAGAGGTGGATGACTGTACAGATGGTGAAGAACATACAGGAGGATTGATAACTTGAGATGGGGGTGTTTCACGCAAACTTTGGAGGTCTGCAGCCATCCTCTCCATTTCTCGTTTTCGCTTTTGGTGATAGGTACTCCACCAACTTATAATCTGACTTTCCTTCAGTACCTCCAATCCCCTTTCTCTCATGATTGAAATACATGCTCTGGCATCTGCGCGTATTCCCTGGTTGGCCTGCCTGTTGTATAATTCTATCATCACTTCCTTTTGTTCAAGAGAGAAAACTGTCCATTTTGTTCCAACACATTTTAAACCAAAGCCTGGTTTGAGGAGGTTCTCTTTGAATGAATCTGGTTCAATCATCTCAACGGAAGCTGCACTCCTTTGCTGAACCATCTGATACTGGATGAACCGGACACTGTAAATTTCATGGCTCTGATTGCTGTTGCCAGTGTCAACAGAAGAGAAAGGAATTTCTTCTGAGATGACTGCACCTGACAAGACAAGAGATTTTTTTTTCATTTAAAGATTTTTTCATTTTTTTCATTTTCAGCATGTTACAAAGCGGTATACAAACAAGCATACAAAATACAAATCACACACATGCACATGCACACACTCACACAGTCACACAGGCTACTACAGCAATATGATCTATATAATACCTATACTATTGTTACTATAATTTACCTAATGGGCAAACGTATGAATTAATTTTTCCCATTTTTTAAAATGATGAATTAGTTTATCTCTTTTCCTGGCAATATGGAGCTCAATCTTATAAACACGACCTGTCCTAGCGATAAAACCTCGGAGAGAATGCATGCTATTTTGACATTTCCTTGAGTAAAGGTAAAATTTGCCTAACAACAGAATGTGATTGATCAAAATAAAATCGTCTTTAATATCAAACTTCCCAAAAACCAAATCTGAATCCTTCAAGGTTCCAACGTAAATATTATTGTCTCGTAGCCAGGACAGGACATGTTTCCAAAAATCCGAGGATATCTTACAGGAAAAGAGTAAATGCTCGATGGATTCCACTTCTTCTTCGCAGAAAATGCAATCGGGTGAATCGATTATTCCAAAACGAAAAAGTTTATCATTTGTAAAAACAATGCGATTTAAAATCTTATACTGAAATTCCCTGAGTTTCGATTCTAAGGTAATACAAAGGGAGATATAATCGCAAGGGAAAAGTATAGAACCAATTTTAACAATAAGCTAAAAGGGCTGAAATAGCCGTAAACAAAAGCACAAGACAAAACAGTTGGAGCAAAAACAAACAAAAAAATAAAAACAAAAAGCGATTTACACAAAAACATATAAGCTAACCTAAAAGAGCAGCAAGATATCAATCTCAAATGCTGCTCTTGAGAGTGGAACTTTGATAGCTGAGTCAGCGATGTAAGCTTAAACGGACCGTGTAGGCCCCGCTACTCATTAATTATACGGTAGATATAATATTCATAATATTCTCAGACTTGCCAAAGACAATGTTATTTAGAGTTCATACATGCATGAGTCATCATTTCTTACGCGGTTTACATCGGGATAAACTTGCCATTTATAAAAAGCCTATCTGGCTCTGCTTTACTAAAGGAGACTCTTTGTCCCTTGCTCTTGGCTTCTTTAAGTTTGGACATCTGTTTGCGTCTTCTTTCGATGATTTCTTGCGGAAAATCTTGTAGTACCATGAAATTTGTCTCCCGAAGGCCAAAACCTGCTTGAATACACCCTCTCGCGATCCGGGAAACGCAAAAAACGAGCTAATATGGGCCTAGGCTTTCCATCAACTGATTTACCAATACGATGAACACGTTGGATCTCAATATTGTTGCGCGGATCTTCCAAACCGAGCGCATTTGCCATGAATTCGTACACGATATCGCTTGTGTTGATGGCCTCTCCGCCCTCCGAAGCACTGACTTCCCTTTCCGGTATACCAAAGAATTTTAGGTTCTCCCGTCGGCTGTAGGATTCCAAATAAAGATGTTTGGTACGCACTTTCTCAATCTCCTTTCCCTTCTCGTCTATTTGGCTGCACAGCTCCGCTACTTCTTCATTCAAACTCGATAAACCTTTATCCATCTCTGTTATTGACTTTTTCATGACACCAGCGTCGGTTTGCAACTTAGCCACGCCCAATTCAGACTGCGTCTTCCAAGATGTCGCACCTTTCAAAAACTTCTTCTTGACTCTTTGGACGCTTTTCTGTTGGCGAGCTCGATTCAGAGGATCCAGAACTTCTTGCCGAAGTTGTTCGCTTACCAGGTGTATAGATATTTTCCATAGACAAGCTGCATTGAAATGAAAAAATTATAACGAGCGCGGAGCTCTGAAAAACACGTCTACTCGCTATCCATACCAGTCCCAATCTCAACATAATTACATATTATAAATAAAATAAAATAAATCAATAAAATTATTATATGGCAAAATGGTCCACGATGAAAAGGAGTATTCTGATTGGTTCCCTGAGCTGTGCGTATTTTGCAATATGGACCGCTAAGATGGACCGCTTACGAACTCATTTTGCTAAAAATGTAATTCATTTTATGTAACATTGAACAAAAGAAACTGTTTTCTATTTCAAAGAAGAAACATTTTTCCTTTTGTCTGGCATACAATTTTGGTTAAACTATTCGCAAAATGGCCTAAAAAATGCAAGTAATATGCTTAACTCTGGCGCACGCGCGTTAGCCAAAAATGGTTGCATTAATTTATCAGCCAAGTTTTTAAAAAGCCATTATAAAAAAAACTTTATTGAACTAGATGTACCTTGTTCCGTCTGTATTGGGGAATGTTGGTCTCGTTCTTTTTTTGCAAGTTCATGGACTGAGCCGAAACTTGAAAAAAGAACTTGACCAATATTTCCCCAATACTAACCAAACAAGCAAGTTCAATAACATCTATTTATTGAATACCTGTTATCCCTGCAATTGGATTAGAGCGATTTGCAAGGGTCTGTAGCTGCTGTTGGGTTTTCTTCAATTCTTTGCCTATGCCTGCTAGTGATCGGCCCACCAGTCCTCCACTGTAGGGTCCAGCAGTGGGGAACTCGAAACTTCCAAAGAGAGAGATGTGTTTGAGTGTCCCAAGCTTCTCCGGTGCCTTGCTTCTGTCAATAGTAAGCTTCCTGCAGGTCACATTCTTCATTGACTACAAGGTACAATGCATCACAGAAACATCAGTTTTCTTAACCAAATTCATTGAATCACTATTGAAGCAAGTACAGTAGGCAGCTTACTTAATCACCACCAAACTAAAAATAAATAAATACAAGTTTGGAAATTTAAACTTACACTAACTTAGTATATGAAATGAGAAAGAAATTTATTGTCCCTACATGTACGTGTGTTAAGAAGTGTTAGAAGCTTTACATGGAATCACAGAGTCCATTATGGTGGTGCATGAAAATATAACAATTTATTGTTTTAGAGTGGAGTGAATATCATAAGAGGGTGTCATATCAAAATCTTCTAACCCACCACACATGTTAAATAATGACTGGTCCCTTAATGATTTTTTGGGGGAATCATGCAATTTTCAATCTTCAATCCAAGGTGGGTCAGTCAGTTTTGAGACAAGAGGAAAGGGTGGGCCACATTCTCCAGCCCCCACCTCCCTCCCCCTTCCCCCGGGTACTTATTGACCAGTCCCTTAACAAATATAATAAAATAGGAATTAAAATAGGAATTACATAAAATTATGTCACCATCCACCAAGAATCATGATGATGTACATACCCCTATCAACTCTCCTAACTGACTTCCTGTTTCCAAGTTGTTACCCACTCTCACCCATCGAACAATCTTGTGACTGATATGGGCGAAGTGGGTGTCCAGCTTTGATTTCCCCTCCCCAGCCTCAAAGTAGTTGTAGGAAACAAGGGTTAATCCAAATGCTCTGCTCACTTCTGCCAAGTAGAGGATAAATCCCGTATTGTGATAGTGTGGTCCATTGTCTGTCCATTGCCTGGGAATTCCTTCTCCATCCAGTGGAAGCCAATGTCCATTGCTCTTTAGCTAAACCAGGCATCCTGTTTGGTATCCTCACTCCAGAGGTCGATGACTTCAGTTTTCCTCTCGGTTTCACTTACTTGTACAATCACAAGGAATCCGTGTAGGGAGATGCCCCGTTTTCCATACCAGTCTCTCTGTATTTCTCGTGCCCTCACCCCCAGTTCCAATTTCATTTTGTAGTCCACAATGACAACTGCCTCGCCTGGTTGAAGGTTGTCCAGAATGTACTTATAGTACTCCCCTTGATGTTTCGTGCGTAGAATGTGGGCAGCATATTGTGTGTGGACCTTCATTAGACTCTGAAGTTCATCTTGGAGACTTTCTTGTTCACCGGCACTAGCCTCATTGCACAACAGTTCTTGCAAATGTTTTGCAACGTCAAAGAGGCCTGATGCATCGGGACAAAACCTGTCATGAGGCTGTGAAGATGTGCCAAATGCATTATTCATGCACAGTTCTAAGCAAGGTGAATGCCTCTGCACTTGATTCGCAAATTGCGTTTTCATGTACCGTTGGTGCTGCAACACTTTTGACTTCAAATCCCCCATGGAAACAGTTGTCGTTCTCTCTACATTGGCAAGGAAGGACATGAATTTCTCAAAATTTGAGTAACCAAACTCATCACAGAGATTACAGAGCCCTGCCAACATCGTGTTGTACCGAAAATTTGAAGGAAGGTGAGTGTAAAGGTAAGTGCGTTTCACACCATTGGGAAATTCAAACAGGTACTGGTTGATTAGTTCCTTAACACTGTCCTTCCAGTACCTAATTGGCATTTCTTCTTTGTTTGTGACTACACTTCTACAAGAGGAAGGCCTTGATACACTGTCTTGCTGGAAGAACTCCGAAAGTTCCATGAGTACATCTGGACTGACACACCGCCTTGTAAACTTAAATTTCGCTGGAGGTGTTCCACCTCGACCAAACAAAATGCAATGTACCTTAGCAGCAGTTATTGTCTTAGAAGAACAGTCGAACAATTCCTGCAAAACACTGTAAGGATAGTCCATGGCGACAATGGACAGTAATCTTCTCCTTTCATCTGCGTAACAGGTAAGCTTACCAATTGAACTGGCAGCAGCAACCCTGTTCTTGAAGTGTTTCTGGTGTTTTTTCACCACCAAGTGTTACACGTGAGTCATTTAAGGAACTGCCAATGCAAATCTTGCTCTTCTGATTTGAAGATCTCTTCCTTATCTCATCTTTCCTTTCTTTGTCGACACAACTTTTGTATTCCTTGACAAGGGATTGAATTGTTGGATTATCAGCAATGTCTCCAGTATCCAGAGGAAGGCCAAATGTTGTGCGAAACTTCTTGTTTTGAAGCAAGTCCATGACAAGTGCAGTCAGGTCTTCTGGTACAAAATGGACAGTTTTCATTGCTGCATCTTTCAACAAGTCTACGATGTCAGCCCTAGCATTCCTTTGTGTCCGTTCAGACATGTCCTTGTAAGGGACCAGAGGTACTATGGGCTTTTGAGTGCCCTTGTCACAAGATGTTGTCACTACATGTACTTCACCTCCGTCAAATGATGGCAAGACTTCCTCTCTCTGCATTGTTATGTCTCCATCTTCAACAACATCTCCAGTGCTCATCAGTGGTGAGTCACCATCTTCACCAACACCTCCAGTGCTCATCAGTTGTGAGTCACCATCTTCACCAACATCTCCAGTGCTCAGTGTGTTCCCATCACCTAGCTTTGAGTAATTTAAGTAAGAAATGGTTAGGGGCACAGAAGTACATGTAAAGGCTCTATTGTTTGGTGCTAAAACTTATTGTGCTATTCATAACATTGAGGTCATAGCAGATTACTTTATCATAACTTGCAATGAGAACCCAAATTTTAACCATAATAAAATGATCCCACGACCAAAATGTTTTTGAAATAAATCGACACATGACAAAGGTTGTCCTACAGAAGCAGGCGCGAATGTTTATAGAATGTAGAATGTTTATGCATACTAAAAGAAAACAACAAAAGTAGCTCGACATGCATTCTGTAGAGGGCATAAGAAATATATTGTTTATATCCCATATTACCTTTCGATATTGTTGCATACATTACTGGACAATCTTTCTAGCTAGCAACAGCTGTATACATCTATAACCAAATAAATGTACCCCTTAACCCGTAAAAATGAAAGAAAAAATAAAACACTGGAAATTGAAATGTGTTGAACAGTTTCAGTGAGATGAAATAAAAATAACACTCTCCAGACTGCATAATTCACTAATTAGTGCATAAAATGTCCCTAAAAAAAAATCCAAAATAGAAACTTACATGTAGCAATAATAATCGTTCCTCGAAATCCTTTATAATTCAAATGTTTACTTATTTGTCAGCTACACAAACATATTTATAGCTGTCTATTATAGGAGTTTTAAAAAATCTGGTTTATAAGCTTTATACTAGTCTGATAAGTGAAAAGCCGGTGAAATAGTTCACACCAACATGACATGCACATGCAGTTTTACCACGCAAGGAAAACAAAAAATATCATGATAAATTATGGAAAAAGAAACCGAACTTATAAACGCTACAAAAAATCCAAAAAGATAGCTTTACTCGACAAGGTAAAAGCTCACATCAATCTTAGAAAATGGTTACATGTGGTTATAAATCTCCCGGGAAATCTGAGTGAACCTACCTCGAGTTTTCGAACCTTGGCTTCGACTTCCATCCTCGAGCGGCACGAGATACAAATTTGCCGTTTCCTCCCCTTGTTTTTAGGATCTTTGACGGCAAGATACAAGACCTTTGTTTCTTGCCGGGTACAGTGGCGCAACTGATCACTGGAGACCTTGCCATGCTTCCACTCTTTGTGGCGAGGACAGCAACACACGGCTTGAAAGACCATCAAAAATGGCACCGAAAACACGATATCGAGAAAATATTTACAACTTACAATACTATTAACAATCTTATTCACAATTTATGTACAATTTTGAGCGTTCGCTTTGATTTTTCTAATGCCAAACACGTTAAACAGAATACACTCCGAACAAGTCAAGATGGCTGCCGTTCTATGAAATATGACACATGTCTCTCAAAAGCTCGTAACTCGTCTAACTCACATACCATTCTCCCGAAAAACGACTAAACAATAGATCGGGATTCGGTCTTTCCATATTTGGACGTTTCAGAGACGTATTCGGAGAAAAATCGAAACGAAAACGTTTTCAACCAATCAAAACGTCGAATTTTAATTGAATAAGCCAATTAAGAGGCGTCTCCTTAATCCATTATTTGCATTCCGATGCCGTTACCTCTTTCCGTCTAAGCCGAAGCGTTACTTAAAATCTAAAATATGTACATATGTTTTATAACCACATTATATTTCATTGTGTCATTCCAGAAAATATCCATATCCCCACCACGGAGGGTTATTTTGTTTGGACCCCCCCCCCCCCCCCACCTCTTCAGAATTTCCATTCCAGCGGGTGTTTGATGAACCCCCCTACCCTCCGGAATTTCCATGAGTTTTAATCTGAAAATCCCCTACCCCCTGGAAATTAAAACCGTTTTTATACTTGAAAAATAGCGACAAAAGCTTACCAGTTAGCGCAACATTGATTTCAATCACTTTCATCAACACGCACACGGCTAACATAGCTTACAGAAAGAACAAACAATGAACATGAATCGCAAATTTAATCCAAAAAAAGAAAGAATATCTTTCTTTCCAATCAAAAATTTAACTTACTTGTCTTGAAGTCTGATTATGTTTTTGTTTTCAAGAGATTTTGCCATTGCTAGCGCTTACTCGACGAAGGAATCGTTCGTATTCGTAACAAAGCTGAGCAACCTGGCTTTTCCAAGAAACAACGGTCAGGGGACTGGGAAGGAGTTTTGGTCGGCCATTTTGATACGGTTCGGTTCAGTTCGGAGGTTCGTGCTTGCAACTTCTAGAGACAGTTTTTGAGAGGCGGTAAACTAAGAAAATAAAAGATGCATGAAAGAACAAGATGTTTGGGATTATTTCAATGGTCAGATCGTTTGGTTTGGCTTTGTTTCATTCTCCGATAATAGAGACAAAGTGCGTAAGTATTTCTTACGAATTTTGATGTTGCTTGTTCAGAAAGAAAACTCTTTTTTTTTCTGGAAAGAAAACTCTTTTTGTACCCCCTCCCGTTCGGAAATTTATTCCTTTTAGACCCCCCTACCCCTCGGAATTTCCGCGAACCTCCGTGGGGGGTATGGATATTTTCTGAAACAACACATTAATAATTTTAATTAAGGTGGCTCAAAAACACATGTACATAATATTTTTTGAAATTGGTCAAAATGTCCATAATTATTATTACAGTCAAATCTCTATTAAAGTGCAACTAACCCCAAAAAGTTTTTTTCGCTTAAATAAATTTCATTGCTACCCTGATCACGTCTGCGAAAAAATTATCGCAATCGATAAAATCCCCGCGTTTCTACAGCCGTTTAAACTTGGAATTTTCTGTCCCACGACCGCGCATTATTCGGGTCCTGGGTCGAGATCTTGTGACGTAACGACGGGAACGTTCTGAACAGCGATAAGAGACTTTTGTGAGGGATTTACATTGTGTAGAAACTTCTTTGGATGATTTCTTTTTCTTTACGTCTTCATAACTATCGCAATTTTACCCACAAATAAATATGTCTTCCAGCGACAGAAATTCGGAGTCGAACTATGATTCCGAAGATTCTGAGACATGTTTTATTCCGGAATACGACATGGAGGTGGAAGATGAGATCGAGTCGGCTGTTGTAGATCGCACAACAAGCAATGAAAGCCTCGATGAAATGGCATATATGTGTGCTTATGAACCCTTGGCGGACGAAGAATGGCTAAAAAAGTACAACAAAGAAGTTAAAGAAAATGAAGATTTAGAACAAATGCTTCAAAAAGATTGGACGGCACGGAACATGTGAGGGATTCTTGGCGAGTCGCAAGTTGCCAAGTATTGCGTAAATGTAAACAAACGCGATTGCTGTCATGTTGCTACGAAATGTATTATTCGCATTCTCAGTGAAAATTAAACAGAACAGAATAGTGTTATTCTCTTACCTTTGTTGTAGGTGTTCATGTGGAAACTGCAAACATGATTCGCTTTTAAAATCTTAGCGAATGCTACTGCTGTCGTACACCATATAACTGCTGTTTAGCGAGGTTACAATTTATATACCATCCAATAAAGGTTGTTTTGGCTCTGTCCTATTTAAGTATTGGTCCATGCTTAAAGTTTGTATATCGAGAGTTTATAGAGAAATGTATTAAGAGTTGCTTGAGACGCAGCCAAGAGATAGTCGATCGATTGAAAATCGGCTTGCTTCACGCGCGGTCTGCTCGGGCCTGGAAATTGAAGCAAAGCTGAAAGGAAACAAGCCACATCACTACAGTTTTGACATCCTCGAACGTTTGTCGTTGCTACTCCAAATAACCACCATAGTGAACTAAGTTAATTTTGAAGTAAAAACCGTCAAATAAATGACTTTTTCTTCCTCGGTAAGCGAAATGGAAGTGGTGTTCCCACGGTGGTCCGCATTAATGTTACGATGAGTATACGGTTTATCGCACCACTTATTTCCCGGCCTCAGAAAAACTTTTGGAGTTCAAATCTTTTGTCATTTTTACTATTTTATCCTTCAAAAGAAATTCGTCTTTGAATTTCATCAATATTCCCGAAATTGCTTCGCACGAGGAAGAAATGTTAACGCCATTACAGATGCGTGATATGACCGATCGACGCTCGAGCTACTGAATTTTCTGGCTATCTTTTAGCAGCGATGGAGATAGGTTATCGGTAAAATTTGGTCGAATTGCTAGTTGGCTTTGACCGGGTTAAATAGCCTTTGGAAGTCGGCCTGCTAGAAGTGCGCGGACAAATTTCAGAGTTCTTGATCAATAGCTCTCACAGTCCCACTTTATACTTCGCTCGTTTGAGATTACAAAATCCATCATCTTTTTCGTATTTATCGACGATCGCTATAAAATGGTATAGTATACCTTTCTCTAAATCTGGCGTGTTGCTGCAACGGCCAATAACGCACCTGGAAGGAGTTTCTACACACTTTTCGAATGTGTATCGCATCTTCCTGAAGGAAATGAGTGGACGCGAAGGATCTAAGGTTCCCGGGCTTACGTCACAAGCCGCTAAACTCATTCCCAGTCAAAAACGCGGTTGTGAACAAAAATGGAGGCGTTTTTGGTGACTTTACCGGGGCACAGAAAATCGAGGATTCAACCAAATCCAAAACAAATTTCGCAGTTAAGTTTCAAATAACAAGTACATTTATTTAAACAAATAAAAATTTTGGGGGTTAGTTGCACTTTAAGCAGTCACCCTCGATGTTGACCACTTAATAGAGGTGATCTAAAATTTACAATTTAAAATTTAAAGTTAAGTTTACCCACAAAAGCCTATTAGCCCAAACAATAGCATTATTATGCTGATTACATATATTATGTTGTGTTTGATGAGCTCTTAAAAGAAACTGGACATGCTTCACTTATCACTGTGTCAAAATATCGCATTGTACTCAGACTAGAGGTAAAATACAATAAAATTAGCCAATTGGGAAAGTATATTAAACGTTGACCACGTCTGCTTAAAAGAGGTGAATACTTAAGCCCCTTCCACACGAGCAAGTTTTCCTTGACAAGTTTTCACTTGACAATTTTACCTTGCTCGTGTGGAAAGGGAAATTTGGAAATTTTCTACTTGACAAGTGTCCTTATTCATAAACTGGCGTTGTTCGTGTGGACGTGCAACAAGGAAAATATGACAAGGAATCCCTGGTGCCCAGCGGCCTTATCTTGTTGCTTGCGACCTGGGTCCTATTAAAGATGATAATCCGCTGTACAATATTATTGTTGTTACAAAGAAAATTTGTCAAGGAAAAACTTGTCAAATTAAATTTGTTGTTTGTCCACATGAGCAAATAAAAATTGTCAATGTCCCTTGTCAAGGAAAACTTGCTCGTGTGGGAGGGGCTTTATAAACAGGTCTGGATCCGTCACTGTGATATATAGTACCCCTATCCTTGCTTTGATTTTACTTTATGCACCTCCCTTTCCCCTCCTGGTAATTATTGCACAGTCCCTTAACCCGTGCAGTGCCTCTCTCCTCCCAGGAATACAAATGGTTACCAGCAACATAATGCTGGAGGGAAACAATACACTAGGATATTACTTTTATCTCAGTGACCGTTCATTCTCCAATATAATTATTCAATAATTATGCAGCATAAATCTGTATACAGGCATCCATTCATTATCATATATATATAATCCCGAGATGCCCATTGGGCCTGTTTTATAGTATATTAGTAAGTGAATGAACAAGTTTCAAAACAACTGACTCGATCTTAAAAAAATTCCTTGAATGTGACCTGTAAAAGGAATATATAGCTCCAACAGCAGACTCATAGCTTTGCCATCGCCAAAAAACAACTTCAATTTAGATAGCGAAATGACTCAACTTTATGTGTGCCAAAATTATGAGGTCTTTTAATGTAAACTATAATATAATCTTTGAAATACAATAATTATTATTTTGTAATGTAACATTTGTACCTATCAACCTCTTTAGGAGTGTGGGTGTTTTGCTCTTCTGAGAAGGGACTACTATCAATAGCTCCGGTTCTTTGATAGGTTCTCCCCCTAACAATAATTGTATGGCTAAAAGAAGCACAATAGATTAGCTTGATTATTAAAACTGCTGGTAATAATTATTAAGGATAGTCAAATACAAATATTTCATTTTAAAATATAATTATATCATTATAGGCTGAAAACTGCACACACAAAAATTAATGGCAAAAAAATAACAAAGTTGTTTAATTAATAATCGTCAGACCCAGAATAAATTTCAGGTTCAAATATTTCATGCTGGGCCTATCAGAGGCCAAGTTTTAAATTAGTTTAATCAGGAATATACGGTATATAAAGCATGTACAGTACCTTTCAACCCTTCAGCAGAATCTCTGCTGGCAATCCAACAAATGGGATTAATGTCGCCTGATGTATAATATGCCTCGCTGAGAGACCTATCAAAAAGAGACACCATAACAATATACCTGAGTGTTTATTAATAAGTACATGTACAATGTAAGAATATCATTATGTATGAAGATATTTACTTCCCCTTGGGGTTAATGAGTTCATTAAAAGTGCTGATCACTATAAATCTTACCGCAGCATTTTATTTCTCTTTGCGAGAAACTGTCTGTGTTTTGTCATCATGATCACTCCTATCTTCAGGTCAGAGTAAATATGATGACAAAGCTGAAACAATATGAATAGGATATAAAATTATGTAGTTGTGATGTAAGACTTAATAATGCATGTTTTATGTGTTTAAATGTGTTGGCTTCATACATGTAGTTCAGTTGGCGGAGCATCGCATTTTATATGAAACGTTTTTAAAAACTGACTTTTCAATTTAATGTCAATTATTAAAGATAAGCATTGTCATCAAATGAAGCATGCATGACTATTAAAACATTGTTATATCCTAATTTCAGGTCATTTCATATCATCTCCCATTAACAACCTGCATCGCAAAATGGAGGTTGGGTGCCCAGAACCCGGCCCCAGTGGCCCAGCTGAAGCCACAACAACCTCAGAGCACTATACCCCTAGGCACCAGTCACGCTGAGCAAAATTGGAATAATTATTATATACCGAATAACCCTAGTGAGAAAAAAGGGGGGAATGGGAGGGCGGGAGGGGATGCTACCTTATTATCACTTATTTTTGCAAGTATTGATTTTCGCGGTTTTCACCACATAGCAAAAAATAGAGACGCCTTTGAGTCATCTTAAATCGCAAAATTAAAGCCTCGCTAAATATGAATCTGTTGATTTCGCAAAATTAATTACGATCGATCGGTGCATTAGGAACGCTCAAATGGACAAACAGGTTGAGGCCAAGCAAGTGGGAATCATCGCACATAATGACACAGTAACCGCTGACCAAATAGGCCAAAAAAACATGGCCCGCACTGAACAGGAAGACCGGTGGCTTTTATAAACACTGACATGCTGAACGTATCAAAATCTACAGGAAAGCTACAAAGGACAAGCAATGCCTGGAACACTATAAAGGATATGCCAAGGCACGCTACAAAGAACATGCCGGGAACACTCGGGAAACTAATGGAGAGAGCTAACTGGAAGCCTGGAACACTACAGATCACACTAGGAACACCAATAAAAACACACCAGGAACGCTACACACCGACAAGCCAGTAGTGCCACATGTACAGCCTACATTACAATAATTTATAATTTATTGCTTACACTTTTGATCTGTATTCCAACGAAGGGCAGTCCATGACATGAGCCTGCAAGCATACTTGTCTGCAACTGCGGAAGTCCTATGAAAAGAAAAGAATGATATGATTATTGTTAAATTATTGATAGCGATCACAACAACTGCATTTATTGATCAGCTAATGATTATATTCAGACAAGAGGGAAAATTTTTTAAGCTGCAGCCACGTGTCATTAATAATTTTCAAAGAGAGCTGACTGCTTGAATAGGAGTTTTTATTTTTATTATTTTTTTTTATTTACTTAATTCGCCAATGGCGTCCCTTGCTAGGCCTATCTACCCAGCCCAAGAAACCCAAACCAAACCCAACACTAGGTTATATAATATAATATTATATATATGCATGGGATTAATGCGGTGGCATTTAGGGCAGACAATTTTAAATGTATTTTGAATGTAGAATACATGTACCTGGAAGGTGAAGTCCATCACTGACGTCTTCTAATTTATGTATGGCAATTGAACCAACTGTAAAAAAAGGATTGTCAAGCACAGTAAGTATTTTATTTTTATTAGGCCTTGCAAGTAAAGATAAAATGAATGTAATTTTACATAATCACAAGAAATACAGTATGAAAAAATTAACAAGACATCAATATCAATAACAAGTCATGAGCTTATTTACTTTTAACCCATTGACTACTAGAGATTAACCGCGCGTGACCCATCGAATTTCCTGGGATTTTCCGTGACATGAAGGCATTACGCGAAGCGCTTAAAATAAACCATATGCGCAGTAGAAGCAAACGCGATATTGGGTTTCCAAATCAAGTTCATTTGAAAGTAGAATAAATAAGCTGCCAGAATATGCAAAAATTTACCATATTAACGGTAAAAAACTTGTGCAAAGGTCAAACTAAAAATCAAAAATCTAATTATTTCGAATCACCGCGCGACAAGTTGAGTAAATGAATATCAACGCATCCAGACAAAAGCGAAATGTGTAAATAATAATAGAAGTCAAAACAAGCCAAATGTTACAAGCAATCAATAATTTTATTATATTCACTTTGAGAATGAATGTAGTCTTCTTAGAGGAAAGTTTTCTTTCCCCTTAGACCCTTTTTAGGGGATGAAAACACGCAATATACTTTCCAGAGTCCACCGCGTGCGTAATAAACCATTTGTAAACAAACACGCTCTTCGCTGTCAGCCCGCACAAGAACCTTCTGCCGCCAAAGCGACGATAAAATGCAAAGATCGGGTTTCAAAACAAAATTTATTCCCGAGTTATTATTAATAATTAATAAACAAGTAGTCCAGGAGCGGCCAAAATATGAAAAGTATGGGAAAATAGAAGCCAAAACCATGTGCAAACAACAAGCTAAAAAATCAAAACTCAAATAATTTTGAATTGCGCGGAATGAATTTCTTGAATCCATATGTCAACAACAGCGAAATATGGAAATAATGTAAGCCAAAACAAGCCAAGTGTTTCTGACAATTGTATTCTCATTGAGAATAAAGCTTTTCTTTATCTATGAAAGTTTTATTTCAGGTCAGGCCTCCTTTGGAAGATGAAAACAGGTAACAAGAAACTGAGTTCAAGCCACACGCAAAAAAATCAAACGCAGAGTGCAGAAGAAATAAAATAACCAGCGGCGCGAACCTTTTCGCCGGAGTTATAAATATATATGCCCGCCCATATGACACAAGAAAACACACAGATTGGGTTTCAAGACAATATTTATTTAAGAGTTCAATGAAGCCAAAATGTGAAAAGATATCGGCAAAATAAAACGAGCCAAAATCAAATTGTTTATTCGTCGCACAAAATTATAAATTTGGGACCAAACAAACAAAGTGAAATGAATTGATAATGAAGCCAAACACGGGACAATAATTGTTCCGTGTTTGGCTTCATTATCAATTCATTTCACTTGGTTTGTTTGGTCCCCAATTTTTTTTTTTCTGATTAGATTTTTTAACGATGTAAATACTATATATATTTATTATAAATTATTTGGTAAGTATCAATTTAATTGATACTTACCAAATAATTTATAATAAATATATATAGTATTTACATCGTTAAAAAATCTAATCAGTTGTTCGTTTTGCTGCAGACCCGGAATATTTCTTGGCATGTGAGGACTCAGGGTATGAAGGAAAGTTCAACCCATGTGGTAATCGTTGAAGCAGGTTTTACAGAGGGCAACGCCGCACTGCAAACACTGACTTCGAGTTTCTACTACCCGTCCCTTGGGAGTCTTGTTACCCACCCTCTTACACTGAACACATCCTTTCTTTCTCCCATCAATTTTGACAATAAAATGTTTCCCCGTATTTGCTGGCTCTAGAGACAAATCGTCTATCCTACGGCGCTTCGCGGAATGAGCGACGGAAACAGTGGATGAAAACCCCGCGATAAGTTTGTTTAGCTAATTTAGTTCTAAAATCTAGCTGTTTCACTTTGCGCTCCCCTTGCCCTACCTGATGGTGATTATACAGAATAAAAGCATTAACTACAGAAACATCAATTAAATACCAAAACAGATACCTATACCACTTATAAGAAGAACGACCTACTGAATAATACTGGCGCAATTGATCTGCGAGATCAACGCCGCCCATGTGCTTATTACACATAACTACTACTGCAGGCTTCGCGACTTCCTGATTATGCCTTTGTACAACTACATCTACAGCTAAAGGACTACAATTAGTGGAAATAAAGCTAACATCCCTCTTATCGTGCCACTTAGTAAAAACTACATGATCTTTCTGCTGAACTACTTTCTGGTCTACGCGCAATTTATCCTTCGCACATGGCGGAAGGTCTTTGCGATTACATCTTACGGTGGCACAAGCGTAAGTATTATTACTCTCTAAATGTTCTAAAAGCTTAGTTGAACTAAAAAAATTATCAAAATAGACATGATGGTTCTTATTCATGAAAGGCCTAACCATTTTGGTAATTACATCATATCCTAACCCGTGAATTCTTGGCCGCTGGTTCGCTTCTTTACCTAAATAAACATCGAAATTCAAAACATACCCGTTACTAGAATCGGCGGCCATCCAAACTTTAATCCCGTACTTAGTTGGCTTAGCGGGCATGTATTGCCTAAAAGGTAACCTCCCCCTAAAAGCTATCATACCCTCATCTACGGAAATATTCTTAGTGGGCTTGAAATTCCCCTCGCATTTATCACGAACATAATCAAGTACAGATCTAACTTTATAAAGGCGATCGTAATTCACCGCACCTCGAGCGGGTTCATTAGTTGAATCGCTGAAGTGCAAAAACCTACTTATTTCTTCAAATCTATTCTTAGTCATAGTCTTCTTAATTCCCTGGTTACCAAAAAATTCATCACAGGACCAATACAAAGCTAAATTGGGGAGCCTCACTATTCCGATAATTTTTTTTATCGCGATGAACGCCTTCAATTCTGCGTGTGTTATGGCACGAAAATTGGCAAGGCGATCGGGGAAAGCAGAAAGATTTTGATGGGCATACCGATTAGTTTCTTCTACCATAAAGTCCCATAAATCATACAAAAGCTAAAAAGAAATCTAACTGATTAGGATTATCTAATACTAAACTAATTCCAGTGGCTGCCAGGAACTCCGGTACTTGAATGTCGATGAGGTGGTCAGTCCACCGAGCTTCTTCTTCTTCGTCGTCTGTGTCGGCGTCTCTTGGTGGATCGTCTGGACCAGCATCATCTTCTTCAGCCTCTAGGCCATCTAAATCTATATCGCTATCATTATCATTAACCCTCCCCTCAATATCAAAGCCGTAAAAACTTCCTTCATCCCCTGAGTCATCAAAAGTGCAGCGACCTCGTTCTCTGAATCTGAACCAGAAGCCATTGTCAGAGGTAATTAGCTCGCGCGATCGAAAAAAAAATTCCTGACCTCATGGCGCCTCTCATCAGCTGTCAAAAAATGCGCAGAAGGTGGCAAATGATTGGTTAATTATCCTCCAAAGTCTCCATGACAACAAAATACAAAAATACACCAAGGGGGAGTGGGGAAAGGACCGCATCGAGACGCCATTTTGTTTGGCCGCTTTTGGCTGCTTTAGGAAATTCGGGGGTCGTTGCGCTTGGCCGCTTTTGGCCGCTTTAGTAGTCAAAGGGTTAATGCATTGTTCTACTGTACATACAGTTGTACAGTTAGTCTCCTTCGCAGCCGTTATATAGGTCATATCACACAAAAACACTCCTCGGTGGCTGTGAATTCGAAGGAGACTATAAATAGGTATCAGGTATATATACCTGACTCGCAAACTTGATGGTACAGAGGACCAAATTTTCCTACAAGAAAATCATGGACAGGTACAGACCTGCCAACCCCCCAGAAGGGTAAATCTTGAGATGACTCAAAAAAATCTGGAGTTTGTACAAAAAGTAGTGAGGTCACATTATTTTTCCCAGGCCCAAAAATTTTGCTTCGCGCCATTTTCATTTTCACCCTTTTCACCTGCCCTTTATGCCTAACTAGAACACTGAGGTCAAAATTAAACGAACCAATTGGACCAATAACACCCTTGAAAACGTACCCTTGTTAACAGGGGCAGTTTACCCTACCTTGCAGTTGCTTTATTTTAGGGATTCATTCTCATCCGAACAGTTCTCGAGCTCTGAATCACTACGAGCTCGCTTCGCCATTTTTTACCCGACTTTACCACAGGTCACCAAAGCGTATTATGAGAGTTTGTATGGAGCTGAAATTCGATCGATAGAAGACACGACAGTGGCAGATTCGACCGAAGGTCGAAATTCGCCCATAGCAGCTTCCAGAATCGATAAAACACCGGAAAAGACAACAGGTGAGGTTTTTAAACTTTATTTCACATTATTTACAACTTTTCGAAGGAAAAGTGAAAATTATTTTCGATCGAATTTCAGCTCCATACAAACTCTCATAATACGCTTTGGTGACCTGTGACTTTACGAGCGGGAAAGAAGCTCGCAAAGGATTACATGCAGGGAAACAAAACATGGAATTGAGGTCAGTGAGACCATTGACCAGAACCGGATTAACCGAGGTGAAAACAGAGGTCTAGGAACTAGGTGACCTTATTTTCACGGCTACTGACCAAACAACAAGGGATTTTTATTGCCTTTCTGTTTGGACCTTTGGTCTGAAGTTCAAATTAATACAAATTTCATGTCAAAACCTCTTCCAGAAAAAACCGTGAGATACAGTGGCTTTGTCGTGAGATCGTGAGAAAAGGTCAAAAATCGTGAGACTCACGGCGGAATCGTGAGAGTTGGCAGGTCTGACAGGTAATTAATGAGTCATAACAACTATCACACTCATATGAAAGCACTGCATGACATTTAATATCCAAATTTCTCAACACTGACAGGTCATGAAACAAAAAAACATTATTTAATATCTCTTTGCAATATGAATCCCGAAGATGAACCGCACACAAGTCAACTAACCAAAGATTTTCAATCGAATGATGAAATATGTGCATCAATCGTAGGTTAAACCAATCAGAAGCTTCGAATTAGGACCGCAAATGCGACCATCAAAATTTCCCAAGGAAATTGACTCGATGCCCTGAGTCACTACTCTAGAGCTTATCCAATAATATTATAACGTCTAGGTGAAATGCAAATCACAATATTGAAGATTGTAAATGTATATTTAATATATTATATATAGTGAGAAACAGTAAACCTGAGTTACTTCATAGAACTTTGATTCACTATATAGCTACAAATCTGTTTCGTATGGCAAGCGGGTGGGAAAAAAAATCCAAAAAGGTATTTCGTGGGTGTTCCGGGTCCGATCTGTTTCTGGTTTTACATACACCCCTTGTGAGCTACATATATCACAGTCACTCAATCCGCTCTGAAATACACCATTCACCTTTGATTTTTATCCTTGATACTGCTGCAGGCCCTATTGATTTTAAAAGGCAGAATACTAATATTAAACATACAGGAATTGCTTAAAAATGCTTACGATGACATGCATATAATCTACACTCAAATTTTTCAGAAGAATTAAACTTTTCAGTAAAATGTCCATACATGAGTCCTGGAATTAGCGAAGGAAGTAATAAATAATAAATAAAGGTTCTCAATAATAACAGCGTGTCCATATACATCTGTGAGTAAAAAAAGCTTTCTACAATATAAAATTTAACTGTAACAAATAAAGCAACCAATATAAAAGCCATACCATAAATCCTCGAATAAGAACCCCAGGTAGTTATTCGAGTAACTTTAAATACCGTCGTAATACACGACTGGAATTTAAGAACAACAACAACCTTTTATATATAATCAAAGTTTAAATATATCACCTATACATACATGCAAGCCAAAACACAAAGAATACCTCACATGTTTGCTACCCAATTTTAAAATTAACACTTTTAGTCTTACTGTATCATTTTGACCTCGACCCAATCTTACTCGGACGCAGGTGCTCAAGGACCTCGATTGCGAGATAAATTTTAAAAGCTGATCTTTGATATTATTCTTGCAACTACGTACATTGAGTCGCTGCATGTGGATAGAGCAACTAAAGAAACCACAAATCAAATTGTCCGATTTCAACTATTAAGCTTTACTGCAGCGTTTTCGCACAACCAACAGATCATGTGACACATGTGCTCGTTTGCTTGTATTTCTATAAAGTGGTTGGTTTTACGCTTTGAAATATTCTTTAAGCTGCAAGCACTACCTCCAAGTGTTTGTTTAAAATGATGAATGTCCTTTTAAACAAACGGTTGTTGTAAACTCACTCGCTTTCCGGTTCCATACTCTAGTCAACGCAAGGTCGATCAAAAGCGTGGTGACGCGAACATGATCCTGATGATACGTAAAATCTGTTGATGTCAATAATTAACCTATCTCCGGTGGCTGCACGACGCATAACGCAACTATAGACGCATCAAGACGCTAAAAAGAACGTTCTTGATTACTAAAATTACAGTTACACCTGAAATGGCAGTGCCGTAGCAGTTTAGCTAATACATCACATCCCACGCGTAAATATTAACCGATCTAATTAACCCACACCAAGCAATGGAAAAAAACAAATTGCCCTGCAAAGTCTGCAATTTAGGGAAAAACTGGATGGTTTTGGGGAAAAAATGGTAATAACTAGTAGTTTTATATAATATGTACACCCTAAGTATATTGTGTTACAAAGACTCGATTTATAAGAGTTTGTATTGTTCTCCCATTCTCGTATCGTTCCGCCATTACAGTTCTTATTCCACGTTCCTCCCATCCATTCCTGGTGAAATATGAATGACAGCCCCCAGGGGTGACAACCAAATCCTAGTGTTCACAACAGGTCATTTTCGCGGGCTCGATCAAGGGGTTGAAACCGGCTACGCAGCAGTTTGCGTGCCTCCAATCTCCTACTGATCGAACGTCAACCAAAATGTCGCCGTACACTTTATTGTAATTACCAAGCGTAGTGAATTTATTTTGTTGCGAGAAGGGGGAGGGGTTTGCAATGACTTGTCGCACCCAAAAAAACACGTGTAGGAAAAAAGGGATGGGAAGCGGTCGCGCGCCAAATGAAGAATGATTGGGCCAACTCTCGTCAACTCTCAGGCAGGTTGCAAATCTACATGGGTACAAGAATCTATTTCCCTGTTCAAAAGTACATGGATGTACGAAGCGTTTAAACAAAAACGATTTGAAGTTACGTCATGTTTGTGAATGTCATTCTTCTCGTTGAACATGCGCAGATAGGAGGTTTGGCCGATACCGATGTCGCTTGCATCTGAGAAGCTGTGGATTTCTGTGCGAACTGGGTTTCCGAACCCTGGCAGCTAAGACAGCGAGGAAATAGTAGCTTCTCAAGAAGGGGTAACTCCGCGCGCCACTTCTCCCATTGTGGTAGAATATCTTCGGGAATTGGGTCATCCCAATTGGCGTTCTGATGGCAGAGTGTTTGTAGTATCTGTTTACCAACCAATATGACAGGAGATACAACTCCCAGGGGATCGTACACTGAGCTTATGGTAGACAGGATGCCACGCCGAGTTGTGAGTTTGTCTCTCAATTCAATGCGGAACCTGAGAGTGTCTGACTCTATACACCAGTACGTTCCCAGTGATCTTTGAACTGGCATTGTGTCAAGTCGAAAATCTAGGTCTTTGAGATCTTTCGCGTGATCATCAGTGGGGAGAGCTTCCAGAACTTCTTTTCTGTTGCTTGCAAACTTGTGGAGGCACAGTTTATCGTCTGCGCACACTCAAGAAAATTGAGGCATGGCTGTGATTTTTTTTGGGCGTGGTTACTAAGCTCTTGACAAACTTGCCAGGCTAAAAAAAAAATGGCGGCGGTATCATATGGCGTCGCCAGTCGTTTTCGCGACAGTGTTATTTCGAGCTATCTTGGTATACATGGTGGTTTCTTGCATCAAGGATTTAATACGGGAATCAAGGAGGCTTGGAGTCATTTCACAGGCGATTTATCACCCGTAGAAATATATTTTGGAGGAGTTCACGGCAGGGTTGGCAGCAGCACATACGCTGACATAGGTAAGTGAAAGTAGCTTAGATAATGCTTGTTTCCTTTGTTGTATTCCAAGGACTTTACATGCAGCTGTCGAAAATCTCAAATGTATGCATAAAATATGGTTATTTTTTAATAACGAAGTGGTGCTGACTTTGTTTTACGAGCATTTTAGCTATGCGTATGCTGATTTTCTTCGATATTCTCCCTACCAGTCCCCCTAATCACATTATAGTATCAAACACAAGACTGCAATGTTTGGGCAACACAGTTTATTGACTAAGAGTAAGACCACCGAAACTGGTGCCAGAGATCAATAAACTAAAAGGCCAAGGCCCAAACATTGGAGTATGTGAGTGAATGAAAATTAAGATTAAATGATGATGGAAAAGTTAATGCGTAAACCAGAAATGGAACTAAACAGTATTGTTCAATATAGCAGCTGCCATACGGTTAGCCGCGACTTGTTTTTGTTTATCCGACATCTCGAGATATATCAAATAACAATCACTTTGCCAGTCGCCTTGTGCCTTAATTAACTCGGAAGGTACACGAGACTCGAAGGCAAATGTAGCGCCACCTCGCCTAAAACTATGAGGCGAGAACTTAGTAGAGTCTAAACCGAGAGATCTGATAACCTTAGCGAGAAAGGAGCTAAAATGTGCGTACGTAATAGGCCGCAAAGAACTAGCCGACCGCACCGAAAAAAGGGGAGCAGTGGGGCGGAACATTATTAAGTCGTAAATGATTAACGAGCGCTGCGACAGGACACAATGAATTGCCTTAAACTAGCGTTAATGGTAAAGAAATTGTGCGTTCTTGAAACTGAATCGTTTTAGATGCGCGTACTGTGACATAAGCGAAAGAACCATCGAAACGAAGATCTGAACGCAAAACAACCTTGGGCGATATGTGTACATAGCGATCAACAACTAAATTAGACTTGCGCAGGAATGAATAAAAGGCAACTAAGAAAAGAGCCCACATGGCTGCTTGTAAAGGATTATCTAAATCCAAAAGAGGCACTTGCACGTAACAAACGCGGTGTAATTGGTGCCTTACGCGCGACTGCCGTACCTAAGTGACGCTTAACTCCGCGTAATAATAACTTGTAACGATAATCGCAATCCCATGTCAACTCATGCCCGAGAAGCTTATGCATATGTTTGATACTACTGAGATGATTCAAAATAGTGCCATAAGCTCGACCGAGAGACACGAGATTGGCGACATATTGTGTAATTAATGGTATAGTAACAGGAAAAAGAACGGATGAAACCGCTTCACAAAACGTGATATAGATCTTAATGTGCGAGTTTAAGTTCATTTGGCTTGAGGCGGCATAGGCAGAGTCAATTAAATGGCGTCCAACTGTATCCAAAGCCTGAATATCGGGTGATTGTGGAGCCTGTCATCGCCGTTCTGCAACATAACAGAACAAGAAGGTACGATTAGGAAATCTCGAAAGCCAGAGCCTCACTTTCCAGGTCTAACGTATGAAAAACAATATTTCGCTGACGAGCAAGTTCGTGAAATCTGCGAGGATAAGATTCGCCACTGTCCCAGCGACTAAGGCAGTCCGAGAAGATGTTGTGAATTCCTGGAATGTGGATAACGTGCAACTCCAAATCGTAACGGGCCGATGTCAGCCAGAGTTGTCGCAAACATCGTTGCATAAACAAGTCCTGCGAGCGACCGGAGCACACAACCTGCACCGCTGTGTCATTGTCACACGAGATCTGAAACTTTGAACCGGCTAACTTAGGTGCCCAAAGCTTTACAGCCATGACCAGGACAAACAGTTCTAAAGCATTAATATGCAAATTCATGTCCTCAATGAAACTTGGAAAGGCGAAGGATATGCATTCATCAAAACACGTAGCACTGCCCCGATGTAACGATGCGTCACACGTAAATAAAATATCTTGAAAATCGCAAGAGCGTAATTGAATCATCGAAGAACCATTGAAGTGTGGTAAAAAGGTCAACCACCAATTAATGTCAGAAAGCATATCGCTGGTAACAGGGAAACATGACCGCGTAGATGGCAACCCACGAAGACGATTCAAAAGTCGTGACATGAAAATCCTGCCCGGTCGAACGCATACTGTAACGAATGAAAGTTTGCCAAGTAACGACTGTAACTGACGCTTGGAGAAATTGTTAAATTTCGTCCACTGCAATAATTCCGTGTGAAGTTCGATAACTCGGTCCTTGGGAACCTCAAACAACATCTGCTCAGTATCCACGAGAATCCCCAGGCAAACCATCCGAGTCGAAGGTTGACAGTCCTTTTCCGGTGATGATTGTAGTCCCAGTTCATCGAATAATTCCTGCAGACGATCGAAGGCAACATGAGCGACTGATGGAATCTCAGCACCGTAAAAATCGTCCAGGTAAACATCGGCCGAATAACCCTCTTGATTGAAAACATAAATGACCGCCCGGGTACTTCGTTGACAGATCATCGCGGATGACCTCAAACCGAAAGGACACCTAGTGTCAAAGTACAAATTGTCGTCCCAGAGGAAACCGAGATACTTGTAGTCTTTAGGGTCAATTGGAAATTGCCGATAAGCCCGTTGCAAATCTTTCTTGTAAACATAACAATCGGGGCCTTTCGTGATAATAAATTTGCGCAGGCGGTCAAGTCCAGGTAGGCGAAGCTGGAATTCTTTGTCCAAATATTGAGTCTTAGGAATGCCAGCATTGACCGACGCTGAACATGGAAAGCTCAAATCCATCACGACACGACGCTTAGTTGAACCGCGTTTGGGAACTATCTGTAAGGGAGACGTAATGAGATCTTGATGTAAAGGATTCCATTTAAAGGGGCCGGCTATAGCACCGAAACCCAGTTCCGTTTGCAAATAATGTGTTACATGATCGATGATCGGAATAAGCAAGCGCAGACTGGTGATTTGCATGAGTAGATGTTGCCAAAGTACTAAGAGCGTAATTTAAGGCCAGCCAAATTGAAGGAATTCTGCGACGTCACGATCCATATAAGACGCAAGATAAGCCTTCCAAACAGGGATATTGAGCTGTGAATAAACCGGTACTTGCGCTCCGAACGCATTCGGTCGCGAACATTTAGAGGCGAGCATATGAGCGATTGTCGCTCGCGAAGAGTGAGGAGAGAGAAGCTCTTGTTTGTATAAAACATCATTGTCCATTTTCGTGTCCGTGTCCGTGTCCAGGTCAAGATCCGTTGAGTAAGGTAAATAAACGCTTGGACTGGCGAGTCACTGCGAGCCTGGAATTGGCATTTTCCGTTTCGGACAGTTCAACATAGGATGTTCTGCAGATTTACAAACCCGACACGTGTGATGAGAAGCATAACTATCTGCAGTGGAATCACAAGAGCAAGAACCCTTGTAATTCCAGGCCTGACAGCTCTTAGGTGGGTCTCCTGGATTTGAACCTGAAGATTGTTGAGCAGGCGTTGGTCGCACAGGATTTATCTTAGAAGATGTCATGCGTAAATCAGAATGCCTAAAAGATGTAGTCGCCATTTCACGAATATCTGCAATGCTATCCCATTCAAGGCGTCGTAGCTCTACTTGCCTGGCAAGATAAGAATAGAAACCATGTACACTGTTCCACGAATAGCTGATAGCTTTGACCATGAGTAATTCGAGAATGGCGAGCATATGTTTGTTTGCATCCACATCGTAGTTTCTAATCATAGCCAGGTAGCCAGCAACGAAAGCTGGAAGATCTAATGCATTAAATTCTACGGTAGCTGACATACCTGGCACAAACTCCTGGGGCCAATCGATGACTCTCTTCCTGACCGTGTCTTTACCTGAAGAGCTTGCTGTTGCAGAAGAAGATGGGGGCGGTGCCGTGTTTTGGCGCAAACGAAGAACTTCCAATTCCAGGGCCAGCTTTTCCTTCTGCAGCTGAACCAACTCCAACTCTCTGTCTAGTCATTTTTGCCGAGTTGCTTGAGGAGAATGATGCACAGGAGTTACGAGTTTCATTTCAGGATCGTCCAGATCAAATTGTGCAAGATGTTCGAACAAATTAGGGTGCGAGAACAAGTCGGTTTCCTCGGTTGTGGACTTTGATTTCTGAGATTTAGTTTTTGACTTGTGCGCCATGGCGGTAGACACGAGAGTGGAACTGACGCTGGAGCGTGAATACGAAGAGTCGAAAGAGCGATCGATCCGAATGATATTGGAGAAGAAAATCACTAGCTTTGAGCTTAGCTGACAGGTTGAGCAATCTGAAAGCTGAAACCTTGAGACCTAGTTTATGACTATCGCTGTTGAGTCTCTACTGGTAATTACCAATCATCACCTAAGGTAATCATCGACCATTTTTTCCAGTTTTGCTTGGAGAATATATCACACAAACTGTAACGTCCATTTGTTGTCTTTATTAAGGAATTCTAACACAACAACGGTTTTCCAATACACAAACTTAAATAAAGGTTTCTTTTAAATAGCTTCTGGCTACTAGAGATTGAACAGCATAGCTTAAAATGCATGTGTGCAGCTACTGTACATACATATACATAGTAATATTTACAGCAGAAAAAGACAGATGGTTATAATCTACATGTACCTTCAATTTTCAATTCAATTTTCAATTTATTTGTTTGCCCCATTGCTTCTTACAATTCTCATTATTACATTGTATTGACATTATTGGCAGGAGATCCCAGCAAGTTTTCTCAAACTTTTCCTAGGGGATCCCCGTTTACAGATTATATTGCAATTATCTAAAAATTAATAACATGGCAATAATATTCATTTAGTATGCTAATTAATGAGATTGAAATTAAGACGGTCAAGCAGTTTTCTAGTTACGTATTGAGTAAAATCAGTTTCATTTTTCTTTTGAATATAAAATATGATTTTGAGTTTTTTGCCTCGTCAGGTAGATCATTCCATATTTTGGTACCTATGGCTTTTAGTGAGAATTTTCCATAATTTGTTCTATGATATTTCACGTGTAGTTTCATTGCTGATCTCGTGTTATAATGGTGTATATCATTATTTTGTAAAAAGTAATTGTTAAATGTGTTTGGCAATGTGCTTGTTCTTTGCGAGTACATAAAAAGACTAATCAAAAAAGTGTTTAGTTCAAATATGTCTAATATTTTTAGTTGTCTAAATAAAGGTTTTGTAGATTCTCGAAATTTTGAGAATGTCATTAGGCAAATTATTTTCTTCTGTATCTTTTGCAGGCTTTTCAATCTTGATGAATAAGTAAGTAATAATTATTACTTCCCATACAGTATTACAATATGTTAAATATGGGTAAATCATTGTAAAGTATATACTTTTTAAGTTACTTACGTGTAAGTAGTGTCGTAATTTGGCTATGATGCCTGATAGCTTTGATATCTTATTAGTTATATAATTGATATGATTTTTCCATGTCATTTGTTCATCAATTCTAATGCCAAGAAATTTTGTCCATTTAACCTGCTCTATTTGTTTATTGTTGATTGTGACTGTTACTGGAGTGTTTATTTTTTTCCTACTAGTTTTAAATATCATGAAATTTGTTTTACTAACATTTAGAGTTAGTTTGTTGGATTTTAACCATTGTGATACTTTGCTAATCTCTTGATTGATAATTTGTAGCATTTGATTAAGATTTTTGTGTTGGAAGAATAAATTTGTGTCGTCTGCAAATAAAATATATTGAAGTAAATTTGAGCTTTTATAAATATCATTTACGTATATAAGAAATAAAAGTGGTCCTAATACCGATCCCTGAGGTACTCCACATTTTATTGTGTCACTATTCGAGAAGGTTGTGTTATATTTCACTATTTGTTGTCTATCTGATAGATAATTTTTGAACCACTCTAATGCTAAGCCTCTTACTCCATAATGTGCTAGTTTTGTAATAAGAATTTCATGATCAACCATATCAAAAGCTTTAGATAAGTCTAGAAATATACCGATCGTGTATTCATTCTGTTCTATCGCTGATGTAATTCTATCTACAAGTTCTATTATGGCTTGTTGGATTGAGTGTTTTGCTCGAAATCCATATTGGTGTTCATACAATATATTATGTTTATTTAAGTACGCTATTAATCTATTGTACATTAATCGTTCTAAGATTTTGGAAAAACAAGATAGGACTGCAATTGGTCTATAGTTTTGAAATATGTCCTTGTCATTTGATTTGTAGACCGGAGATATAACTGAAATTTTCATTTGATTGGGTATAATACCTGTGATTATTGATTGATTAAAAATATGTGTAAGTGGAGTGGAAATTAAGGTACTAATATCACAAATTACTCTGGGACTAATATCATCATATCCACTACTTTTATTAGGGTTTAGTTGTTTAAGTTCCTTTTCTACTTCTAATCTTGTAATTGGTTCCAAAAATATCGAATCTGTGTAACTATTACCTAAATATTCTGTACATTTCTTTGACATTTTCTCAATTTTCCCAGATAACGTTGGGCCTACATTGATGAAATAGTTATTAAAACTGTTGGCAATGTCATTAGGGTTGGTAATAGTGTCTCCATTATCGTTAAATTGTAATGGTAAATTTTCCGTTTGTTTTGTTTTTCCTATTAGTTTGTTTATGATGTTCCATGTTTGTTTCATGCTACTTTTTGCATTACTTAGTTGATGCTGGATATATCTTTTTTTGGCTACGCGTTTTAAATTGTTAAATTTATTTCTATACTTTTTAGGGTTAGTTACTTTTTAGGGCTAGTTATTTTCACGATGCGTGTGTATTTCCCATGGGAGTAACCAAATTGGCTGTTGACCAATTAGGACGGCAGATATCGGTCCCTTGGGAGTTCTGAAAACCAGTTTCGAAAAGCTGGAGAGACGTTGTGGGACATTATCACAAACAGGTTTTTAAAAGAAAGAAGATAGCCCGTGTTGTTTACAAACCTTCGCTGATGGAATTTGTCGAAATTTTTGCTGGGGCTTTTATTTTCAGGTAGGTATAAAAAAACTTACGTAATTTGTTGTTGCCTTTTGTTTGCACTTCTTATCAAACAAGGTTACTAACTAAATGTGTATTTTTCTTCTACAAAAGACACTGTCAGGAAAGTGAATTTGAGCTATAAATTTGCTTATTTATTGTGTCTATAGTGAGTACCAAAACGTTCGCTTTGCTTTAATAGTCAGATTAGTGGCTACATTGTATTTCACGTCCCTTCGTACAATGTTTTAAATTATTGAGCGTACACCTTTATTTTCATGTAACACGAGAGAAGACGTGGCAAATAATTGCATGGATTGTCATTATAGAAGGTAAGTATATTTTTCACTGTTTAGTACCGTTTTTTGTGATGCAAGTTGGTTTTACATTTTGTATTTCGCGGAGAAAACTTACGAAAATGAGATTTTCGTCCGAAAACGAAGTTTCTACTCGTGCAGTGAAGAATACATTGAACAATTTTCCCAATGATTGTTGAAAGGTTTTTGCTTGTCTTCTGAGGGAATTGAAAATACAGCGGCACGCTGTATATTCATTCACTTCTGTCTAAGCCGGTAAAAAAGTAAAAAGTTAAAAACCCGTTCAGTGAAACAAGAATAATATATTTTTTGTAGACTTTTCTGTAATAATTGTACAATCATTGCATCGTATCATATCGCGAGCAAGGACAGCCCAAAATGTTACTAGGACGGAACATACGTACATAATTAGGTTTATTCAGCAGAGTTAATTATCAGGAGTTATCAAAAAGTAAGTCTGTTCGTGGCCAATGGTAATTTTAGCGAAGAAACATAACCTTTATGCACAAATATTTATTATTTAATATGAAAATGCTCAGTCGATTTTGTCTTGTAAAATATACAGATATTTTTTAATGAACTCAGCTGGTTGCATGCAATTGCATTGGTTACGAATGCCGATATTTACGTTTTGTAATTTTTTTTGTACAACTCCAATAATATGAAACATGCTACATTGAAACAAAATTACAATGAAGAAACTTTTAAGGCGCAGCCATCAAAATAGGAACAAAAACAACGAAACAAACAGCTCAAGAAACACACGTCTTCGTCACATTATGTCACGCAATATTTAAACCGGACAAGGCGATATTCTTGGTTTTCACGTCACGTCATCAAATTCAAAAATTCAAAACCGCGAGGCCTACATAATTTTTACCTTCATTCAAGGAAAGATTACCTAAATATATATCTTTTCACAATTTCTTAGCTCGATCTCATGCTTCCTTCTGAAAATAGAACGGTTTAAATTTCCGAGTTTTCATCGTACGTGACATCAGCTAGCCTATGAATAGGCTCCGCGGTGGGGATGGGGTGAAAAGAAATTTTTTAGCGAAAGCGGGCCGCGCGAAGCCTGGAGGCGAGCGAAGCGAGCCGCGTTTAGGCTTCGCGCGGCCCGCTTTCGCTAAAAATTTTCTTTTCACCCCATCCCCACCGCGGAGCCTATTCATAGGCTAGACATCAGCTGACAGAGCTGTTCCGTATCTAAAACATGACTCTTCGGGTGATTTTCAGCATTCTAAACAATTTAAGTTTAAGGAGAAATATTTATCTAAATATTCGAAAGTTCACAAGAGAAAACAAACCTCCTTTCTGGCAAAAGTGAACTCCAGATGTTTTTTCCTATTTCCGGCGGCCATGTTGGAGCCCCTCAAAGGGGCTCCAACATGGCGTTTCCATACTGAGGCAGAGCTCTATAAATGTGTGTGGAACATTTTGACAAATAACTCGAGTACGGAATACCGCACAGATCTGAGACTTGGACTGATTCCTTATTTATTCATTATCTATGACATGTCAATTCCTTGATTTCATTCATTGAACGGTTTCGATTTTTTTAATTTATGGCGTGACAGTGGCGTGACAGTGAAAACCGAGAATAGGGCGGCGATTCTTCAATTGTTTTGCTTTTTTTATCCAGCTTGGTATAAAATGTATAAAGCTGATTTTAATTTATTTCAGGAAATATTAAACGGGCAGCATTTTTTTTAAATATATATTTTAATAATTTTATAATGCAATAAATTTGTATACCGTTTGAACAATATTATTTTCCACTCTAGAACTGACGGAATGATTCCTGTGAAAACCATGCGACGTATTTGTATCCTTATCACCAGCACACAAGATGTTGTATCTTTTTTAAAATGTTTATAATGATATTTTATAAAAATAATATATGTAGAGAATATAAAGATTTGGTGGCTTAAAATGTGTAATACAGTAATGTAAAAAGTCCCTCTTCTCATCTTAGACACACACACACCCATACCAACCAAACAAAGGGTCCAATCATTCCATTATAGCGTCTACCAGTACTCACAGCAATGAATTTATACAATTTATACAAATAACCTTCGGTTTGGTTCCTAATTTATAGTCATCAGAGATCGGACATAAATCAATTAATAATAATATGTCTAACATTCTCCATACATTTGTACTTTTTGCCAGCAAACCAACTCAGATCACAGTACACTGTCCTCGAAGAGGAAAGACCCATACCGGAATAATAACCTCAGAATATCAAATGCTATGTCATTTGTTACTTTGTTTTGTTAAAAAAGCATGTCCAGCTAATCGTCATATTTGGGCCCATGAAGAAAGAAAGGTTACTGATTGACAGCTAACCTCTTCCTTCAAGGAAACGCCGTCACTAACGGCATCCCTATTTGTTGCTACTTTTCAAGCAACAAATGTACTTGTTATATTTGTTTTCATTGATAACTGTAGGGTTTTTTAAGTATTTTTTATATAGTTTATTTTTGTTTTTTGTTGAAACTAATAGACCTTTTGTAATCCAAGGTTTATTCTCTGATTTTCTTCTGTTGATTTTTATTTTCTTGATTGGTAAATTTTCATTATAGAGGTTTTTGAATTTTGCCATGAATTTATTATAAGCATCGTGAGGGTTTTCCAGTTGTGTAATATCTTCCCAATTAATCTTTCCAATTTCTTCCTTCAGTTTGTTCATATTGTTTTTATTGATTATTCGTATGTGTTTTTCTGTTGAAGTTATTATTTCTGTTTCTTGCTTTGTTATGTGAAATATAGGAAGATGATCTGATAGATCTGAGATTAAAATACCTCTTTTACTAAATCTACTTACATTGTTGACAAATATGTTATCTATAAGAGTAGCTGTTTTGTCTGTAATTCTTGTTGGTTTAGTTATCATTGGAAAGAATGATGATGCATACATGTGCGTTACAAAATCATTTACATAGTCACTTTCATTAATTTTTAACATGTCAAGGTTAAAGTCGCCAATAATAAACACATCTTTGTCTTCCTTGTTCAAACATTCTAAAGTGTTGGTTAAGTGTTCCTCAAATTTATTAAACTTATTATTTGGTGGTCGATAGATTATTCCAATAATTTTGTTTTTTGTTTTCTGGAATTGTATTTCAATAAACAGAGACTCATAAGTTTCTTCATCAAATATAGTTATATCGTCCCTTATTTTGAATTCTAAATGTTTAGAAACGTATATTCCGACTCCTCCACCGTTTTTTGTCTGTCTCGTTCTGTTAATAAATGAATAATTATTCATGTTATATTAGTTTTTGGTAACATCATTTAACCATGTCTCGCTCAATCCTATGACTGAGAATTCATGGTTTAATGACTTAAAGTGCAACTAACCCCAAAAATTTTATTCGCTTAATTAAATGTACTTGTTATTGAAACTTAACTGCGAAATTTTTTTGGGATTTGGTTGAATCCTCGATTTTCTGTGCCCCAGCAAAGTGACCAAAAACGCCGCCATTTTTGTTCACGGCCGCGTTTTTGACTGGGAATAAATTTAGCGGCTAGTGACGTCAACTCAGGAGCCTTTGATGCTTCGCGTCCACTCATTTCCTTCAGGAAGATGCGATACACATTCGAAAAGTGTGTAGAAACGCCTTCCAGGTGCGTTATTGGCCGTTGCAGTAACACCCCAGATTTAGAGAAAGGTATACTATACCATTCTAGAGCGATCGTCGAGAAAATACGAAAAAGACGGTGGATGTAAACTCAAGCGAACGAAGTAAAGTGGGACTGTGAGAGCCATTGCTCAAGAACTCCGTCTAGAATTTGTCCGCGCACTTCTAGCAGGCTGACTTCCAAAGGCTATTTAACCCGGTCGAAGCCAACCAAACTAGCCATCGACCAAATGTTACCGAGAACCTATCTCTACCATCGCTATAGCCAGAAATGTAAGCCCATGAAATTCAGTAGCGCGAGCGTAGAAATTTATATCCGAGCATTCATCCATAGTATCGCGCATCTGTAATGGCGTTAACATTTCACCCTCGTGCGAAGCAATTTCAGGAATATTGATGAAAGTCAAAGACGAATTTCTTTCGAAGGATAAAATAGGAAAAATGACAAAAGATTTGAACTCCAAAAGTTTTTCTGAGGCCGGGAAATAAGCAGTGCGACAAACCGTATACTCATCGTAATATCAATGCGGACTACAGAGGGAACAGTTCCACTTCGCTTATCGAGGTTTAAAAAGTGCTATTTATTTGACGGTTTTTACTTCAAAATTAACTTAGTTCACTATGGTGGTTATTTGGAGTAGCAACGACAAACGTTTGAGGATGTCAAAACTAGTGATGTGGCTTGTTTCCTTTCAGCTTGTTTTTTTATGGCTTCAATTTCCAGGCCCGAGCAAGCCGCGCGGAGCAAGCCGATTTTCAATCGATCGAAAAAAGCCGCGAGTGAGAGAAAACTGCGACAGTTACTTGGCTTTTGTAAAAATCGAAACCCTCTAAATGGTGAAAAGCTGGCATTTAACAGAATAACCATTGCTTTACAAAATACATCCTCGCTAAAGCAAAAATATAAATGATCATACGGCTCGCGTATATCGATGCATGGGAGTACTATAGGTGACAATAATTGCTTACCATTGACTGACTTCTTCAGTGCTATCTAAGCGGTCCTTTGTGCTTTCTTTTCGACTCTTCGTTCGCTTTGACCTCCTTTTCGCATTTAGTTGTCCATTCCAGGTGACCGGGCAGTTCATCCAAGAAGATATCTTACTCATTGCTGCTTGAAGTATTGATTGCGAATCTATTTGTTTACATCTGGTTCGACAAGTATTAGTGATAAGACTAACCAAGAATCCACTCTTTCTTTGCCGTCAAGTCTAGCTTGAATTGCTTCTTCTAGCTTCTTGTCTTCTTCTTCTTCCTCCTTTTCGTATTTCTTCAGCCATTCCTCGTCCACATACGGTTCGTCGGCATAAGCGAAAGCCATCCCATCTGTGTGCTTCGATCATCACAGGAAGCTTGCGACCCGTGCATCTTCCACTTCGATCGCAACATTTTTGTGTCATAGTCTTCCGAATTGTAACTAGACTCCGAATTTGAGTCACTAGATGACATATCTAGCTTGAGTTAAAATTCTGTGGCTTTCGAAAATAAAACGGCTCGGAAATAACAAAAAGAATATCTACGCTCGAAGGATTCCCAGTCAAATGCTTGTAAACATGATAAATCACACTCCTGCTTTGACGTCACATTGCTCGACCCAGGACTCCCATTTGCGCGGTGGTGAACATGGAAAGCCTGACTTTAAACAACTGTAGAAACGCGGGGATTTTATCAATCACGATAATTTTTTCGCAGACGTGATCGGAGCAATAGATAGATTTTAAAGAGAAAAAAAATTTGGGGGTTAGTTGCACTTTAAGATATTCCGTAAAGTCATCAAATTTATTATTTAGACTTCTAATATTTAGATGCATTATAGAAAACGTTTTTTGCTGTTGAAATTCAAGATTAGTCAGATTGTTAAATTGATCTTCCACGAAATAATCGCAACTTTCATCATTTTCAAGTATTGCGTTACTGTAGTGCTGGTCTGGGTCTTAACCTTCATATATGTCAGCTTGATTTGTTCTTGTATCGTCATTTAAAGTGAGCGGATTAAACACTGTTATTTATATGTGCTATTTCTGATTGATTAATTCTATAATTATTTTGGTGCATTGAACTGTTTTTCATCTAAATCATGTTGGTGAAATGGCAACACATGGCCTTCATTATCAGTATTGCTATCATTTGTCATGTCATTGGTCTGGTATTCATTATTCATTGATCTTCAGTAGTTTAGTTAGTTTAGGTTCGCAAATCAAGGATAGAATGGTATAATAAGATTATTCTATGGCTAACTGCTGAATTTCATATTTCGTATTAATCATAACAATAGTGTCATTTAGTTTCTTTACCCTGATTTTTCCATCCACCGTCCATACATTCTTGATCTTGTTATCTTTCCGGAGTTGGTTTAGTGATTTCACTTTGGCTGCATTCTCACTCGTCAGATCCTCTGTTACCCAAAATTCGGTGCCTTTGAATTATTTCTTTGTCTTCATAATCTTGACCTTACTTTTGTGTGACACGAACTTGAGTAAAATTGGTCTGGCTTTCTTCGCGTCATGTCGGCCCTCGGGGTAGTATTTACCGGCTCTGTGTGCAATTTCCACATCACTTTCTTTGATATCGATTCCAAGGTTATCGTTTAACACTTGAATTGCTTGATGTTCCACAGGGGCTGCCTCGTCTGATTCTTTGATTCCGAACAACCGTATGCTATTACCTTCCATGTATATCGGGCTAAATTATTAGACACAAGGTCTGCCTGGCACTTCATAATTTAGACAGTTTTCTCATGTGAATCCTGTACACAGGCTTTAAAAAATAAATAGTGTTATTTATTATTTTACATTCTTTAATTCGTGATTTATGGGCACGGGTGATGTTTTGAAAGTTTTCAAAATTGCACGAGCCTGAAAAAAAATCAAGCTGAGGCTCAATTACATGTATTTTTATTTTCAGGGGTTTTCACCAAGGTTTTAGGCAGGTGAGCAAATATTATCATTATTGGTTTTCACTGGTAGGCAATTTTTGTTTTTTTAATTTGGTAGACAGCTCCTAACATTGTGGGCAAAATCAAGTTCACAGCCTGTACATGTAAATCTGCCCGGGACCCAGCCCTTTGTGAAACCCCTGTATTTTAACCCTCAGTTCAGTCGGGGAATAAGTATCACTTGACGTCAAAATAAGATCTCCGAGAATATACTGAGCCCGCAGTTTTCGGCTTTCGACCAGTGGGTTGCTAAGATATGTGTTGAAAAGTACTTCGAGTCTCGGCTGCAAAAACAAAATGGTTTGGCGCATTTTTGCGTGAGATTAAATGTAGAAAACAAAAGAATTATGGAGCCCCGTGGTCGCAATTTGGCGGATAGGCACAATATAAATGAAGGGCAGGCTGGAATAAGGGCATAACGACAATAGAATTCTATTGTCGTTATGCCCTTATTCCAGCATGCCCTTCAAATGTAAGTTGCCGCCATGATACTGTAGATATGTTTTAAATCACATCATAACGAGCGAAAACTATCGGTAGTTGTGCGAGGATTTCAAGAGTTCAGTGAAGGATGTAAAATAGCGGATGGAATAAACTTATGTGTGTAAAGACGACTGCGAGTGCACGTATCACATCAGTAAGATCTGCCTTGATGCGAGTCAAAGTGTTTAAAATTTTTCGTGTTACTTTAATACATGTAACTTACTAAGGCTGTAAGCTGAGGCCAAAGTTGAATGAGAGTCGCCGATCATGAGCTATCATGTGGCAGTTTCTTCCTGTCGTTTACTATCCGTGGGCTAGGGTGGGAGTAAAAACTTTGACTACTCGCAATGAAAATTTGAGCTGGTACACATGAGAGTTACCGAGATGCATGAGAGTTTCAGGTCAAACGAGAGCAAGAATTTCAACTGCTGTCATTTCCAACTATCTCTATAGTTTTTTTAGTGCAAGCATTGTTGTCAACTCTCGTTCCGTTTTCCCAGGCTTGGTTTGTCTTCTAATTAAACCGGAATGAAATACGATTTCCCTAGGCCGATTAGATCAAGCTTTAATTTCTAGTAGACAGCTGCCGGTTTTTAACAAAAGTGTAAAATTCCTTATAAATTTATAGGACTGGTGCTTCCTCGGCGGTCCACATAGTGTTATGGAAAACTTTACATACAGTCAAACCTCTATTTAGCGGCCCTCTGTTAAGCGGTCACCGTCCATTAAGCGGTCGACACTTACCAAATTCCCGGAAATCGCTTGACCTCTATTAAGCGGTCAGTTGGCTATTTCCCGAGGGTGACCGCTTAATAGAGGTTTGACTGTATTGAAATGCAGTGAAAGAAAATGAATACAAAGAAAAAAAATATGATACAGTCGAACCCTGATTAAGCGGTCACCTATTAAGCGGCCACCCCCGGTTAAGCGGCCACTTATCAAAGTCCCGAAATTATTTTCAGTATAATACTGTAAATAAAACCCTTATTAAGCGGCCACCCCGATTAAACGGCCGCTGCCACCTTTTGGCTTTCCTATTGTTTTTACCCCGATTAAGCGGCCACCAACAATTTAATACCGAGGCCGAAATAGAAGGTGACAAATTATTAAAACATTCAAACAACAGTTGTCACAAGCCTCCAACCGTGTTGTATTCAGATAAAGTGATGTTCATACCACGCCTTATGCTAATTTCTGACGAAACCCCGTTTAAGCGGCCAACCCCGATTAAGCGGCCACTTGCCATTTCCCCGAGGGTGACCGCTTAATCGGGGTTCGACTGTAGGTTAAAAAGTTTTCCCAAGAACAAAATAAGAATAATTTTCGACTGTCAATGTATCTGGAGAAAAATTGTATAGATCAAACTTGATATACAGTAATTACTTTACCTATCCTTTGAAGCTTACTTGAGAGATGTCGATTGGAGGGTTCTGACCACCCCCTCCTTAATATGTAAGAAAAAACATGTATACTTTTGTGGAAATAAAAATATCTGTGTTGATTTTCTTTGGTAGACATGTTGGGACAGTAGGGGGGGGGGGGGGGGGGGGATGCTTTAAGTGGGGTCAGCCAGTACAAGAAGAGGAGAACGATCTAGTTTTGGGGATTGAGTTGTGGGGTGCCTTGGGCCAGACCAGGGAGCACCTTATTTTGACTGCAACTTCTCCCATCAAAATAGACTCAATTATATTATAATAAAAAGAAAACCTTTTTCATGATGCACAACATAGTGAAAACAGCCAACTTATATTTTATTTTATTATAAAATAACAGCGTTGTGGAAGTTTACAGGTGATGAACACGAGACTTATACCTTTCACACCCAATGATTGGTAAACATACATAGATAATTTTGGTGTCTCGTGAGCATTTGAGATGGTGTACAGGAAGCTAGCGTCTGTTGCCCTGTGCACCTAAAAAATGAAAAAAGTTTTTAGAATTTATTATATTATTATATGTACAATAATAGCACATAAAAAAATTAATTATGCTCATTAATAGCACATGAAGAATTATTAATTTTACAAGTCATGATGCACCAATAATATTACCACATGTCACACAAATCTACAAATGGCGAACCTTCGATTAAAGAGAGAGATTTTATAGTATGCCCAAGCTCGAAGAATTCCTCAACTACGAAGCCAAAATAATGGTAGAAATCGCTTGACATTTCTAAACAAAGATAGACTATTCTCAGAAGAATTAAATGAGATATTTCGTGTAAATTCTATTAGAATTTCAGACTGCCGGGTATCTAGTTTTTTTGAAAACACTTCCCGGCTGCCGGGTGTCTAGACACAATGAACGAAAAACACTCCACTTCCCGAACACATATGATGCTACACTCTGCACTTCAAGCTACATGATTCAAAATAAATTCAGTGTTCTGGAGAATAATATCGCGAGTTACTACAGTATGGAGGGTAAAATTAGTAAGACGGTGAGTGACCTGTAAGGGAAACCAATTGAAATCGATATGATTTTGGATCGAGTTTAATAGCCGATTGGGTTTGCATTCAACATCGCGATCGCGAGTCAACTGTAGTACCGGTCTTTAAAAATATCAATTCTAATAGCCCAGGGCGCTAAAATGTAGTCTTCTCCCGCCCTGGTAGTACAGAACAGATATAGCTTGACAGGTAAAATTATGATAGAAAATTAAAGAAAGATAGAGAAGAGAGATGACTGTACGTAGGCTGAAACTGAGCAGCAACTATAAACCTTCGAATTCCATAGTATTAAAAAAGCTTACCTTGCACACTTTACGTATGAGGACTGGCTTGTCGTCTTACGGAAAACGGCTATTGTTTACCAACAAAATTTAATACAGTCGAACCTTCACTAAGGTCCTGATCTCAAGCTCTAAAACGGCCAGGATTTTCTGTCCCTTCTGTGCGCTGATCGTACGCGTCCTGATTCATACACTTTATACTCCGATTGAATCCTCCCTTCAACGTTCAACGGCCACCTCTCTACAACGGCCAGTTAATAATTCTGCCCCATAGTGGCCGTTGTCGAGCGGTTCAACTGTTCTTAGGTCTGTACTTTGTAGTGATCTGAAGTTCGAGATCATGCCATGCATGGGCGCCATGTTGTAAATATAAAACAACAGAGCTAAACAACAGTCTCTTCGGAAAGCGTTCGCACTGTTCTCTGATTGGACAATAAGAATCGGAATCTCTTCGGGTGCGCATACGAAAATTGACCAAATTTGGTACTTATTCCCCCGACTGAGTTAGACTTTTCTACAAATGAACGGTGATCTTTCAATGTTTGAGAAGCTCCTTACATAAAACAATTTTCTTGTAGATGGAGTATTGTCTCTTGTCTTTTTTCATGTCATTGAAATCTGGCACATGAAAGTCATGCTTAAGGCAATATTCTTTCTCCCAGTTGTTATGTTCTTTTTTCAATGAAGTGTGTTCTGCCAATATTTTTGTCTGCATCTGTACAAGGAGGTTTTGGTACTTGTCTTGGTAAAATTACTTGTGGGGTGACATTGTAGGTCATTTCTCGCTTGATCCAACATGTGGACATCATCTGTCTCCCCAGAATTCTTGCAATGTTCTTGCATAGCTTTGTGGCAATTTGCTGAGGCTGATGGCACTCAGGACTTGAATTTTTGTCATGTTTGTTTGCAATATGTTCCTTGCACTCAGGGGTAGCTGTGACAGTGCTGTCATCATTTGATGGGGTGTTTTGGAGCTCAGAGCTGTTCATCATAAGAGGCTGGTATTCACCTGGAGTGGCAAGTGAGGGGGCATTTGGTATTTCTAGTCCCTCGTTACATTCGTCATCAAACGCACCAAGTTCTTTGTCAACAACAGGACAGGCTTCCTCTAGACTCACCTCTAGACTTTCTACTGGTTCTTCAATATCATCATCACAATGCTCTATCTCATATTGTTGGTCAGGTGTAGGTGAACCTCCCTCGTCATATTCTTGTTCATCATCATTATCATCACCATCATCATCATCATCATCACCTAAAAAATTTGTGCGGATCACTTGAATGCAGTCACCATTATCTCCATACAATCTGATGACTCTGTGGGGAATTTTGATGGCTTCATCAGCAAGGCACATATCCCAACATTGCGTGAGGTACTGCTCTTCTAATTTAAGATCACTTGACCTGAAATGATGGAGGGAAGGTCCTTGAGGTCTGAAACTAGGCTGATCTGGGCCATCGAGAAACTCCACTCCAGAGACAACATGCTGCCACCAAACACCTTCACCACAGACAAGGAAATCGCTTATGCTCTGGAGGTGTGCCTGATACTCTTTTGGATTTCTCACAATATATCGATGTGGTATGATTGTGTTGGGAAATGGTGGTAACGCCTTGTAATATTTGGAGATTTGTGACTCCTGGGCCTTCACTGCACTTGCTTGCCTGGTCTTTGCCATGTGTTGTTCAGCTTGAAGACAAATAAGACTAGGAGTGATGATATCACCAGGTCTTCTGTTGGTTAACCTGGTGATACCTTGCAAGGTGTTAAAGTGCCTTTCTTCTTCTTCAGTGTTTGCTGACCTGCCTGAAATTATCCTGCTCTGTTTGGCAGCGTGTGCTGTAAGGGAGTGCCAGTACCTTCCATAAAACTTTCTGCTTGTCAGGATTTCAGGCTGGCCAATTATCTCTTTACAAAGCATGGCGTGCAGAAATGCTGTGTTGTGCAGATGAAGTACAAGTCTTGGCGAGCGAGACTGGGCACGCAGGTAAAGGAGCCTACTGAGCTCAGTAAGGGTATCCAGCAAGGACTGAACATTAACTCTGACTTTCCCTACAAAATAATAACAATACGAAATGATTTAATGCTTGTAGTGGACATGTATATTTATGTTACAGTGTACATATCATGCATGTATGTTTGCAATTTAACATCTTAGACTTAATTTAGTTCAATAATTAATGTAACAGAGGGAACACAAACCTGAATATTATGTAGGAATTGAAAAATCAGAGTGCACAGTCTGACTGGTCTAATTACAGTTTGTTACTAATTTATACTGAGGTAGACACATGGACTTAGTTTTATTATATAACATACATATTTTTTAGGGAAAGGCTACTGTACATTCTGTATCATAAATAATTATTGTTCTGAGTCAATTTTGGGGAATAAGCTAGAATTGCCTTAACCTCTCAGATATTGTGCCACAGTGACAGCTGCAAGGCGATAATCACAGCCATGAAGTTTCTCTTTACCAGCAAAGGTACACTCAATGATGTTTTCAAACTGTTCCTTTTCTCTCCCCTCAAGGTGGGCTGGCAGTTCTGTAAAGACATTACAGATGTGTTCTTTGACATCATGGAGTGGCTCTGTTGGTAAGACTGTACTGAAGTTTAAGTACACTCAGTCTCTCGACAAATCCATGTTTTATTCGTAAATCCTACTCGATTTTTACACCGCGTGTTTCTCGACCTTTTCGTCTCGAACTCAATCTTGTCGCGTCTCCGATTTCAACTGTCAATCTTACAAGGCAACGTCACAATATTTCCGGTTGTGATGTACAAGCAAATACAGTCACGACATTTCCGGTCACACACTCCCCAAAAATTGTAATACAATTTTTACTACACTTGTAAAATCTTAAACTTATTCGTCATCGTCTCTAAGTATTGCTCTAATTCGAGATTGTGCATTTACAACTGCTCTTCTCCTTTCCCTTGTGGGCTCCGTCCTCTCCTGACTAGCACCTTGGTTTGGCTCATTTTCCACACTTCTTATCTCTAAGGGGCACACCAACTGAATTGGCCTCTCTAAGTGCTTTCCCTTGTGTAGCAGGATTACACCCCTCGCTATGCCATCTGCTCCTCTCACGATTCGAACCACTTTCCCCTTCTTCCACAGTCCTCGATTTTTCTCTTCTCCTAGAATGAGTATGACTTCTCCAATTTCTGGTGGCTGCGTGTCAAGGCCCATGTCTTCTCTTCTCTTTATTCAACCTGGCTGAGCAGTTATGTGTAAATCGCAAAGCCCATGCAGTTATTCTGAGAGTGGTCCAGTACGGTTTCCGGTCTTGCAAGTCATCCCACTCATCTGGTTTCCTCTCGGCGGAGTAAAGCATAATCTCTTTGACAGGCTGCTCTTCCTCTTGCGTCTTTGTAGTGCATGTCAAGTTTGGTTGTTCGGGCCAGTCTTCTTGCTTGAGCAACCACTGAGGTCCTGTGTACCACTCACACCTTTCCATCTTGTTAAGAGGGGCTCCTCTGCTTCCTAGGTCAGCCAAGTTCATCTCAGAAGGGCAGTACTTCCACTGTATGTCAACGTCTGCTGATATCTGAGCTATTTTTCTGACCCTGTTGGCGACAAAGACTTTCCATGACCTTCCTGGGTTCGAGATCCAGTAAAGGGCAACCATGCTATCCATCCAAATTGTAACGGATCTTATTGGCCATTGTTTCAGTGCGTGACAAACATTCTTTGCCAGGTTCGCCGCCATGTGACCACCAATCAGCTCCAGTCTTGCGATTGATGTACCTCACTTGGATATTCTTGATTTAGATGTCAGGGGCCCTTCACGTTCATGCTTCCTTGTTTAATTACTGCAATTTCCACAGTGGAGCAGGCCAAGTTACTTGCATCAGCAAACTGATGGAGGTCAACTGCTTCAATGTTTGTGCTTTCTTGTATCAGGCTCCTGGGGATCTTCACATTCTGAAGTTGTTTCATCCACTTGTTCCAGTCTTTGGTCAACGATGGCGACACTTCTGCGTTCCAGCCCTTTTTTCGTCACACGCGTTTCTGTAGATACGTTTTCCTTCGACCATGGTCGGAGATATGATTCCCAGTGGGTCATAGACTCTTCCCAGTTGACTGAGTATGGTCCTCTTCGTTAATGGAGTCTCCTTGTGAGATTTCTGTACCTGAATTTCCAATGTGTCTTCCTTCTTGTCCCAGTTGTGTCCCAGTATCTTTCCTGGATTAGGCATATTCTCACTTTCAAGAGAAGTGACGTCTGACTCCCATTTGTGTACTGGAAACTTTGCACTTTCTAAAATTTGTGTGGCTTCGTCCTTGAATTTCTTCAGGTCTTCTACATCGCATCCTGTTTTCATCAAGTTGTCTACATAAGTGTTTTCTCTAAGTGCCTTGACAGTTTCTAAGAGTTCCTCCGGTTGATGATCATAGTGGTGTTGCAATGTAGCAGCCAGCATGAAGGGACTGGCTTCAGCTCCAAAGGGGACCCTCGTGAATTGGAAATGTTCCTCTTTCCCATCAAGATTGAACAAGAACCGAAAGGCATCTCTGTCCTCTTCCTTTACACTGATTTGCAGGAACGCCTTTTCAATGTCCTCTAGCAATAGGTTTGTCGACATTCGTGCTCTCACAAGTATGTCCCATAGGAGTGGTAGTAAGGGAAGTCCTGTATGCATGCAATCGTTTACACTGTTCGCTAGTTGATGAGGTCTGGCGCTAGTATCAAAGACCATTCTCACTTTAGTTGTTGTTGCATTCTCCCTCACGACAGGCTTATGGGGCATGTAGAATATTCGCTCCCCACTTGGCTTTTCCAGAACCCTTTCTATGATGCCATCTCTCAGCTGATCTTCAACAATCTTCTCATATTGTTCCTTAAGTCTATCGTTCTGGATTAACTTCTTGTTGACGTTTTGAAGTCTCTTCCTGCTAGCTTGCTCATTTGTGCTTGCTAGAGTGCTCCCAGGGATCCATGGGACTCTCACTTCATATTTTCCATCCTCTTGTCTCATCACATTATCCTTAAACTCTTCAAGGACGTCAAGTTGGTCATTCTCCCCTCTGTTTTCTAACCCCAGCACGTCTAAGCTGTACAATCTCTCGTAGTCATCTTTCTCTCTGACGAACATGCACTGGTCAGTAATGTGATCATCACCTCCATGAATAACAATAATAATTCTCTGGTTATTGTCGTAGTCTGACAAAGCATACACCTTATTCCAAAATGGCGGCCGATTGATTATTCTTTTATACGCATATAAATTGGCCCTCGTTGCCTCGTTGTAGAGTAAAAATTCTTTTGAATTGTGCATCTGCTAACGAGGCTATAAGGGCCAATTAACATGCATACAAAAGAATAATCAATCGGCCGACATTTTGGAATACGGTGTATTAGGTAAATTTGTGTTCCATGAGATCTTTCGATTATTTGCACCAAAGGAAACGAGGCAAACTTTTGATTTTTTACCTTCAGTCATCTATAAGACAGGACAAACAGCTCCTGTAAGCTAACTGGGTTTCCTTGTCCAGTTGCACAACATCAATCAAAGAGAAGGATGAAAAACAGGAGGACATCATCACTTAAAGTGAATTTGTCACTTGTAAATGCTCTGGGAGCTACAATGAGTTGCAAAATGGTTGAAACACTCTCCTCAAAAATCATGTCTTCATTTGAAAAATAGACAAATAATTTAATTTCTAACCCCCCTCCCCCTTTTCAGTGTTGTTTCTTAATATTTTGAATGTATTCCCGAACATTTGACAACATTGATAAGGGGGGAGGGGGTGTACAAGGCATAATTTTTTAAATGTCTGAAGTTGTCGTCTTAACAAAGAGTGTCTCAACTCTTTATGCAAACAATTGTAGCTTAAAACTCAATCTTGTGGTTGGTGGGGGGAGGGGGAGGGACTTATTAGAAATTAGGGCCTTATTTAAAAAGAAAAAAAGAAAAGAAAGGCCAATAATATAAAATGCAAGGTGTTTGATTTCCTTCAATAAAATGTAATGTTAAAAGAACAGTATATGCATGTCCAGGTTAAAGGTGCTCAAGTCATAAGATGAGATTGGAAGCGAAAGTGTGAAGTTCGACTGAAGTATATTTGAAAGTGGACAAAGTGATTAGTTGTTAATGAAACTGTGGTGCTGCGTCGGCGGGCAAGTGAAACACTATGTTGATTATCAACTCAGAGTTGATAAAGGTAAATTAACCGCCGTAGTGAATTTCTAAAAGCTGACGTTTCGAGTGTTAGCCCTTCGTCGGAGCAAAGTGCATCGGAGCAAAGTGCAAAGTGCTCCGACGAAGGGCTAACGCTCGAAACGTCAGCTTTTAGAAATTCGCTACGGCGGTTAATTTACCTTTATCAACTCTGAGTTGATAATCAACATAGTATATTTGAAAGTGCTTGGTGCACTGGCTTAGCTTTACCTGATTTGCTTTGTATTTATATGGTGGTCAATATTGATTATATGAAAATTGGGGAAGGGGGCTCTTTAGAGATGGGAATATATAAATATATATTAATTATTAGAAAGGATGGCTTATCAGAGAGGGGAATGTTATTAGAGCATTTACAGTATGTTTAGCTCAAACAATAATTGTTTTGATCAAATCAATTACTGTATAGTATGGTAATGTGTACTCAGTTTAACCTTACCTTGCATTATTTGTGATTTGATAACAAACGTGTATCTTTTGTTACATATCGTTTGTTCAGCCACTCAGCTTTCTCTCTGTGGATATCCACATGGCCCATAGGGTTGTGACCACCAGAGCTTTACATATGAATGGAATAAACCACTTATTTACATCTTTGTCATTGTTTGTTGGTAGTCAGTTCCATTTCTTAATATATTGTGATAATTGCCGATATTTTAATAATAAAGATTATAAATCCGGCAATAGTTTTTCAGAAAAACACTGGTAAGATGTCCTATGTATTAATTAAAAGGTGACACAGTACCAGTACCAATTGCAATGAAAATTGTAAACTAAGCAAATCAAACAGAAAAGAACAGTGTCTTAAAGAATGCACAAATTCTCAATGGCCATTGTAACATTTAATACAACGCTTACTTCAGACAGTAACGTCCCACTCGCAATGCTTGCATAGTTGATTTATAATATAAATCAACTATGCAAGCGTTGCAATATACAGACTGTACAAGTAGAACATCACTTACCATGCGTGAAATTCCTTTGTGAAGGCTTTGAACCATGGCAATTGCCATGTTTAGAGTGTTTAAGCCAATGGTATGGCTTGTTGGGCCAGTCTGGAGGTCTATGGCCTTGTTCAGACGTTCATACAGTACATGCACTGTCATACAGTACATGCATGCCGAGAGTCAGGTGCAGCACGTGCTTATTTCGCTTAGAATTGTTGCAGTTGGCTTCAACTTCCAAGCTAGCCCCTTGAGAGTTAGGAAAATGATCATCTTGTGGCTTGGCAAACTTAAAAAAATCCTCCCGCACTGGCATTCAGGGTGTACTTAACTGGAGGATTGTTGTTATATTCTGCATAGATTTGCTCCAGTACCCCATCTAAAGACTGTATTGGAAAATTGTCCATTTCTTCACAACGTTGTGCCATGACCTCCAAGTCTTTCTCTTCTTTTTTCTGGTAGAAGAGAAGAACTCATTCCGTGAAGCCATTTTCCGCAGACAACATCTTTGGCCAAACGGTTTCGAGGAACTGTTTGGGAGTAGTGAATGCTTGGAGTGAATCTCTGGCTGAGGGGACCCCTGTGCATTTTCCTTTATTTCCCTTCAGCACGTACCAGCAGTCGCCATCAAAAAACATTTGCACAGGCATTCCATCATCAGGTTGGCTTGGTTGGACTTTGATAAACTTGAAATCTTCATCAAAAATGAATGCGCCTCATCGATACAGAGGACAGGTACAGTATCTCCTGACGCAAAATGGTTGAACAGGCCGTTAGATGACGTGTCGTCCATTATGATACTTTATTCGATCTTCGGTTCTTAATGTTCCATGATTGGATCTATGCATCCTAAGTGGCATGCAGGAGTTTTTCCTGCACCTGAAGGTGCGATCACAACAGTGAAAAGGTTCCCCTTTTCTTCATATGTGGAAAATACCTTCAATGTGGAAAATACCTTCAATGTGCTTTTCCAATAAGCGCGCTCGTTGATGTCAATACACTTTATAGCAACATCTCTCGAGAGGTTCCATGACTTTCCGCGACTCTTTCCAGCCATTCTTTCGCCACCATTGGTACAATCTCTTCGAACGGTAGGGTAACATCCGCCAGTTTCGCTTCCAACTCCACAATATTGCGAATTTCGCTCTCGCCATTCATGTTATACTCGAAGAGCCCGCCAAATGAGATAAAGAGACGATAAAGAGCGGGAATTGTTTAAAACCACTGACGAATTATCACTGCAGGCTCATGACGAAAGTCTGGGGTGGGCTTGGGGAGGGGGAGGGCAACGTCTAAACGTGTGGTACAATCACAATATTATTACAATACACGAGAGAAAAAATAACTGAAAATAGCTCCGTGACTTCATACCGGCCCCAATGGACCTATTAAATCGTAATTGTTTATTACCTAGTAAACTCGATTGACACAAGCAACTAACAGACTAAATTGCTAATCCGTGTGTAAATATCACAAAACAAAGAGTTCTCAAATTTGAGTGTTCTTTGAAAGTTCCTTAAAGTTCCTTAAAGTTCCTTCCTTCCTGTTCCTCGGAGACTTGCTGCACATCATGCTCCAGAAAGCATAGTTTTGTAATTAGTCGAACGAGAGTCAAGGTGCTTGTGCGAATCTTCGCTGGTCTCACGTAACCATCCTTTCCGCGATGAACTTCAATAATTCTGGCTAAAGGCCATTTGCCCCGATAAACGCCTTCATCCACGACCAAGACCAAATCATTAACAGCAAAACAACGGCGAGGTCTGTACCATTTCTGTCGCTGTTGAAGAGTTGGGAGATATTCAGACAGCCAGTGCTTCCAAAATAGATCAGACATGTACTGTACTTGACGCCTACGTCCTTTGTGAAGAATCCGTGTGGCAAATTAGGGTTTTCCCTAGCAGTAACAGGTGATGTGGCTCGAGGTCCTTGGATCGCTGCTGATTGGCGTCAAAGGACTGCTGTTTAGGATTCCCTGTACCTCTGCCATCATTGTACGCAACATCTCATCATTCACAAGCTGTTGCCCTAGCAACGCCTGTAGAATCTTTCGGATCAACCTGATCAAGCATTCCCACATGCCACCCATATGTGAGGCAGATGGTGGGTTGAACTTCCAGATAATGTTCCTCTGACGTAAGAATTTGTTGATTCCAGTTGTTGATGGATGTTCGGATCTCCTTTACACCTGCACAGAAATTGGTACCACTGTCGCTGTAAATCGTTGTTGGATTTCCTCTGAGACTGAAAAATCTGCGCAAGGTGTTGACAGAGGCATCTGTTTCAAGAGAATGCGCGAATGCGTATGTTTCACATACAGGGTGCCAAAATAATCCACACCTACTGAGGTGAATGGTGGATCTTCAGGCGTCCATCTTTCCTTGGGAAAGTTAGCCATTAACTGTTCTCCACGGGCTGCACCATGTTTTCTACACAGAAAACATTCACTAAGCACTCGACGCATGGCTGATCGCCCCTTGATGATCCAATAACACTGACGCAGGCTGGAAAAAACATTCTTTACCAAGGTGACCTGGCCTGCTTCTTGGTGGTGCATCTAAATGATAAAACTTGTGATATAATGATGATAAGGCAAAATTATCTGATGCTTCGCTTCATAATCGATAGTGGCATTCTGCAGCCTTCCCCCAACTCGGAGAATTCCTTCGTCATCCAGCATTGGACTTCACTTGTGTAAGAACTTTTTTTTCTTCAATTTCTTCAATTTTGTCTTGACTTGACTTGAGGACTCTTGATTCTTGTTAACTTCTTTAAGAGCTTCAACTACGTCTGAGAATGATAACTTCTGTACATGCCTGATTATCTCCTTCTCAGCAACTTGAACTTCATGCACTGACAATTCACCTTGTGCTGTTTGGCTGATGGAGGCTCAGCTATTACATTGAAACCCCGATTTAACGAACCTCGATTTAACGAAGTCCCTGATTTAATGCACAAATTTATTCAGCCCGGCCAGAATTACAATAAAATGTATGGAAAAGAACCTCGATTTAATGAAATACCCAATATAATGAATACAATCTAGAAGCCCGAATGTAAAATCTACCCCGATATAACAAATAAATGTCATCACACCACAGAAGATGAATAATCGACTGCAGTAAAATATTTTAATTCTCTAAGAAATTTGTCAGCAGTCCATTACAGTCATATGTTGCTAAAAATAGTACTGTCGTGGCCATCTAATCGGCTTTATCTTCTTTGTCTCTAATCAGTTAACATTAAAGGAACTACGTCACGGATGGCGCATCTTGTAAAAATTGGCCAATTTTTTTCAAGTTCGCCGTTCGTAATCCGTCTTAATCTTCTCCATCCTCAACCATCTTTGTTCCTGTTTGGTTTATTATCACCTTTTTCTACCTTAGTAAACTATTATTTTGAGGCTGTCTTCAATTTGAAGGTGATTTTGCACTTCGCAAAGATGGCTAAAAATATCGTGACATAGCTCCCCTTACCAA
>MU827820.1:443368-553457 GCA_029204205.1 Desmophyllum pertusum
GGTTTAAAATACAGTTGGTTTGGTAAGGGTCCTTTAAGGCAAATTAATGATTAACTATACCCCGATTTAACGAAGTTTTTGGTCAGTTTTCAACAAATTCGTTATATCTGGGTTCTCGATTTAAGGTCACGCAGGACCCTTGATCATGAATAAATTCATAAGTCAAATTTCAGTGGTAGGTGTTATCTTCTAAACCGTCAAATCTCTGCATTTTGAAAGTCGATTCCGCTGAAACTTAATAGGGATATTGGCGGATGATAGAATTACATCATGATTGTCGTTTTACTGGCAGATCGCAATTTACGGTGATATTTTAAGATACTAACTTTAGAATTGCCGAAAATCAATTTGTGTCCAAGCGTTCTAAATTAAATGATTGTATTACCTAGTGGTACATCATAACCTATTTTGTGATGTGACAGAAGCAGATTTTGCAATTTCAAGACTCGTTGAAAGTTTTTTCCTTCCAAAGGAGTAACATTTTGAAAATTAGACTTTGAAACATTCTATCTTCTTTTTGAAAGGCTTTTTTGCAATTCTGCTTCTGTCACATCACAATACAGTACACTAAGTTTACCTCCCTCGTGTTTCAATTCCTCAAATTCTATATCCGCGACGAAAGCTTGGACACAAAATTGCAGGTTTTGCCCCTTTCGAAGACTAACCGAGTCAACACAGTGTATGACTGACAACAAAAGTTTTGAATCTAATTATGATAATTCGGGACATTGAATTGTACGTGCCACAAAACTAAGAACAATAATTATTATCAATACGCCGAAAACAAAATTTTTTGAATCGATTATAAATATCGTTATAAAAACACCTTCTCGTGAATATTTCACGTACGGTCGGCATCAGTCGTCACGGTTCGTGCATACTCTTTAAATAAATACATACATAATGACAGCAAGGGTCCTGCGCGACCTTAAGGAAACCCAGATTTAACGAACCAATTTCCCCAGTCCCTGGAACTTCGTTAAATCGGGGTTCCACTGGTGGTTTCATACTAGCCATTCCTTGAATCTCAAGAGCCACACAAATGCCTTTCTCAGCATAACCCAGGACGAAAATCACTGAATAAGCCTCGAGAGAACATCTTCCGTGTGTTCACGTGAACTTGTTTGACTGTATGTCTGTACATCTCGTCAATGGACAGTTCCTGACTACTGTGAGAAGGCTCGCAAGGCCAGAGGTCTTTCTCCTTCGTCTGGAATTACTCCCGGGGAGGGGACTCTCATATAAAAGGGGTCGGGGTGCTTGTCGGAAATTTTGAAAAGAACCCCTAAAAGGTACGGGTCAGCGGTGAAACATAAAATTCCAGGAAAATTGAAAACATGGCGGACGCGGAAGTGCGAACGCAAGCCTTTCTGCGAAAAATGCTGGAAAAGTCCGCAAGAAGGAGGAGAAGAATGCAAACTGTTTTAAACTATTTAGTTGTAAGGAGAAGACAAGTGATAAATGTATGTGTACTCACTCTCCTCTTGGTAATCTCCCGTGGAATTGCCGTAACACATAAATACAACCGTTCTTGCCGCTGGCTGGAAAGGAACAACGGCTGGTTTAACTTGGTCTGGTCGACGTATTCTGACGAACGTTTCAAGAAAACCTTTCGAGTGTCACGTCAAACGTTTAACTTCATCCTTGCTCGAATCAGGCATGGCCTCGAGAGAGATACCATTAATGAGGATCCAATAGCACCGGAGTTTAGATTAGCCGTCTGCCTTTATCGTCTTTCCAGGGGCGATTATTATTACACTATTGCTGAGATGACGGGCCTAGGAGTGTCTACAGTTTCCATGATATGTAACGAGGTAACCAGAGCAATAGTAGAAAACATGTGGGTGGATTGCATGAGCAAACACATGCCAAAAACCGCCGAAGATTTTAAGGAAAAGATGCTAGATATGGAGGAAATGTGGCAATTTCCATATTGTTGGTCAGCGATCGATGGCTGCCACATACCGATTAAGTGCCCACCTGGAGGTCTAGAATCTTGTAAGGAGTACCATAACTTCAAGAATTTTTATTCAATTGTGATGATGGCAATGGTGGACTCGAACTGTCGATTCGTTTGGGGTTCCTGTGGGTTTCCAGCCAACTCACATGATGCGATCATATTTCAGTGTACACAACTTTGGTCAGACATTAAAGAAAGTAACGTCATTCCTCAAATAACGAAAAACCTTAATGGAGTCCTTGTGCCACCCCTAGTGATTGGCGACTCTGCATTTCCTTTCCAACCATGGCTTATGAAGCCTTATGGTAATGCTGTTCTCACTCTCAAGCAAAGGTACTTTAACTACCGCCTCAGTAGGACCAGAATGGTTACTGAAGAGTGTTATGGCCAACTTAAAGGAAGGTGGAGAATTCTCTTGAGGAAATGTGAAAGCAGAAAAGAGGAAGTCAGAGCAGCAACCCTTGCATGCATGGTGCTTCACAGTGTATGCATTGATAGAGGGGACACCATAACAAAACAAAAATTATTAAATTTAACAGTTGATCCTGTTACAAATCGGAGGCGAGATAGAGAGCAGATACGAGAACTACTTCAAATGACATCTTGTGATAAGATTAGAGACTCGTGCCATCAGGCTAATGTCATACGGGATGCCCTTGCTGACAAATTCTTTGTGGAAAAAGAGACTGGTGAAGTCTGCTAGGTCTGTGTATTCCCATTTTTAAAGGCCAGCAGGGGTCAGTACAAAACGTGGACCCCACTTTCTGGATCCCCTTTTGGACTCCTTTCAGGACCCCCCATCTGGACCCCTTTCTGAATCCCCTCCTGAAACCACCCCCTTGGCACGGCTTGTAAGGTCATCAAAATTGCATTTTGTGCTACAAAAATTTGCCTGAATCTTCAAAAAGTCCTGCGCGCTAGAAATGCTAATTCTCCTGTGCACTATCATGGGTGCCATTTTGTTTTATAAGTCTTAACGGGGGACCTGGGTACAAGGATACAAATCTTCTGGCCTTTCCAAGATTTTGTTACCACCAATTTAATTTGCATCATCTTAAGGCTACCACCGCTGACCAAAACATTCGTGGTCATCCACACGCGAGCTCTGCCGTAGGAGTTTCAGGTAAGTGTGCTTGTGTGTGGATGACCATGTATGTTTTGGTCAGCGGTGGTAGCCTAAGATGATGTAATCAAATTGGCGGGGAAAAATATTGAGTATTAAACCTGTATCTATCCTTGTACCCAGGTCCCCGCTCAGAATTATAAAACAAAATGGCACCCATGATAGTGCATGGGAGAATTAGCATTTCTAGTAGGACATTTGCCTGAAGATTCAGGCCAATATCTTCAGGCCAATGTTTGTAGCACAAAATGCCTGGCATTTTGATTACCTCACGAGCCATGCCAAGTATTTTGTGCTTTCCGTTCTTAATCCTGTTGGGAGATGGGGGTTGGTTCAGGAGGGGATTCAGAAGGGGGTCCAGGAAGGGGTCCACGTTTTGTACCGACCTGACCAGCGGAGGGACATAAAATGGTGACTTTTTCAAACCACTGTAATTACAAGAGTATGTTTCATAGCCATATCATAGTATACATGTTCACATTGAAAGTAATATCAATGACTCTTTTAATTTCAATATTTGTGAAAAATTGATTGAAAAATGTTATTGTTGCCACAGTCATTGCTGTTTACCTTTGAGGTCAAAATAGGCTTTATTTAAATAGCCTCACAAAATCATTAAAACTGAAACGTTTGGGGAAATCTAGTCACATCTGTGGGTATACAAAAGCAATCAGACTAGAATTATCCTTAAATAAATTGCTAATAAACATCAACACATTTTGACTTTCTACTCTGAGGCCCAGTTCAGACGCCGTACTTCACATGAGCCGAATCTAATTCGATGAATTAAGGTCAGGTGAGGTACGGCGTCTGAATCAATTTGGAACTGCTGAATGAATTCAAATCGGCTCAGCCATTCTTCCCGCCTGGCTCAGCCTGGAATAACGGCTGTGGACCGGCTTTGATTCAGACGCCGAACTTCACATGAGCCAAAACAAATGCATGAGTTATTATAATATATTTTTCAATATAACTGCAATTTTCCCCTATTAAATTAAGTTCAGCTGAATTAAGCTTGGCGTCTGAATCAATTCAGTCGATCTAAATTAATTTGGTTCGGCCTAAATTTGAATTCGGCTCATGTGAAGTCCGGCATCTGAATTCGAATTTAGGCTTAATTGAGTGGTTTTCAATTGAGTGTCGTAAAACCAAAACCAAAGCAATTACAATGGCCAATCACAACACACGTAAACAACACAACGAACCAATGAGAACTCGAAGCAAATACACGTAACAGGTGTCAAGCGTGGGAAAATGTGTGCGACCAAGTCGCGATTGGTTTTGGTTTTGCATCTGATTGGTTGAGTAGGTGGCGCGAGGTTTTAAACCAATCACAGAGTGTAGAAAAGCAAATCCAAAGCAGTTCAGCATTTACTTTCGACACTCAATTGAAAAGTGCTCTATATTGAAAAATACATTATAATAATTCATGCATTTGTTTCCCTCATGTGAAGTTCGGCGTTTGAATCAAAGCCGGTCCACAGCCGTTATTCCAGGCTGAGCCAGGTGGGAAGAACAGCTAAGCTGATCCAAATTCAATCAACCGTTCCAAATTGATTCAGACACCGTATTTCACATGAAGTTAATTCATCACATCTGATTAGGTTCATGTGAAGTATAGCATCTGAACTGGGCCTAAAAGAAAGTCATGAAATAAAACTAAACAAAGTTTACATCTAAAGCGTCATGCATATACTGGGTTTACATGACTACTCATAAGCGTCAGAATAGTTTTCGCGCCATTGTACAAAATGTACTATGGACTAGTAAAAAACATTGTCACTGCTCATATCATGTGATGCAGAGCTTGAAGATGAATCATTTGATAGCGCAGATGTTGGTCGAGACATTGCAGGAGGAACAGGTACAAACAGGTATTCCTGCTGATTATGAAAATCTTGATAAGTACCAGTATGCTGATTACCACGATGAGCACCAAAGGTGTGAGGATGGAAATAATCATGAGAAGGTACACGGTTGTGGCCCTGAGGATGTTCCTGCCAGTTTCCACGAGGAAGCATCATTTGAAACAATTTCAACTCATGTTCGTGAGCTTTTTGCATATCTTCTTTCATAAAGTTAATGATTTCCTTTGTTGGATCATTTTCAATAACACTTCTCATAAGTTGCATTGCTTCACTCACAGGGTCATCTTTACGTCTTCGTTTATGTTCTTTCACTGGCACAAACAATTTGCCTGGTTTATCTTCTAATTTACTTCCCGAGACATTGTCTACATCTGTCGTACCCTCATCTTCATTTCGGACAACTGCAAGAGTCGATGGTTCTAAAGCTTGTTCTGGTTGGCAGGAATCTCTGGTTTTAACAACTGCAAAAAGTTTATCAAACCATGTACCATAGCCCTTGTCATCCAAGAATCTTTTACTTCCAGTTGCTGTTTTAATGGTCAGGGCAACTCGTTTGCATTCCCCAACACATCTCTTAAATTTTGATCGTAGTTGATCAACTGTAAAAGACATACTTTCAGCTCTCACAGCACATCTCTGCTCCAACTCTTGTTTAATTTTTCCATACAACTCCCCATTTGTTTGAAATTTAGTGTTTCTGAAAATGAGTTTCTTCTTGTACTCTTCATTTGCCACTATAATATCAATAAAGTCATCCAACTGTTGTTGTGACCAGGGGGATTTTCTTCCTGCATTTTTGCGCTCCTTTGTTGCTTTCTTTGGTTCCTCTTGATCAGACTCATCAGATATTCCATCCTCCAAATCCATTACAGCACTCTTGTCAGTTGCATTGCTGTTAATATAAAATAAGCAACACATCAGATTGAAATCCATTCTTGACAAGATAATTTTACAGTTGAACCTTGCAATCTTGAACTTGGTTATCTCGAACTCCCTTTTTTCAGTCATTTACTGTCGGCTATCTCAAACTGTTTTTTGTTTCCCTTGTGAGTTTGAGATTGCGAGGTGTAACTGATAATAATAAGTTGTTGAAACTAGAGAAGTTGTGATTTGCGCTGCACCTCTTTACTTACAGTTTGTTTAGCAATAGTTTGTTTAGCAACACTGTTTAAACAATAGTGTTTCTGTCAAAGAACTATTGCCTGATAGTTGCCCATGGAAATTGTATGTTCTAAAAAAAAATATTAACCCCAGTGTCTCTCTGCGGATGAACACTATCACGTCATGTGATTGATTTAAGCCAATCAGAATAAGAAAAGCTAGACCTGGACTCTTGCTCCAGTTGTTTTCATGGTCATAGACCTCATGCAGTGGCAGATTCAGAGCTCCATGTAAGGTGGGGGTCCAGAGTAAAACTAAAAAGGGGACAGGTGGTTGGGGGACTGGGGTGAAATATTATTATATATAGGACTTTCCCAAAAAATTCTGCCCATTAGGCCTTTATTTTCTTCAAAAAGGAAGGGCCTGGGCCCCTTGTGCCCTCCCCTAGATCCACCACTGTAGGCAAGTCACTATTCTCTTATCATGCCTCTCTTCACAAGGGGTTCTAAAGAGCATCTACAAATCATTGACGAAGTTAACTAAATGTAGGGATACAGATATGATTTGGCACCCCACAAAAATGATGGTTGTGTTTAAGCTTAATAATAATAATGATATAAAGTCCCTTCTACTAATGGCTCCATCAATTCCAAGCCTACCCATCCCCCCCCCCCCCCCCCCCGGTATTTGTTGGGCATTTTACAACTTTTCCATCCCTGGGGTGGGGCATTTTCCATACCAGTCTGCCTGGGAGTGGGGCATTGTCAAAGGTAGGTAACATTATGGTTGTGGTTTAAAAGACATACATGCCCCGGTGTTTTAATTACCCCCGATAAAAAAAGAAAGTAAATGTAGATAAATTTTGTTTCAGTCATCATGTTTCAAATAACAAGAACCAGAGCCAGCCTTCTCCTCCACATTACTGTTGCCTTCACGTGCGAATGAATCAAACTGACGCCCGCCAGCTGGAACAGCAAGCTTTGACAGCTTTAGAGAAAAGATGTACCTACACTATACGTTAACTCTTGATTTCTGATAAATGACTTGGCCACCTTCAATAAATTAATGTATGAAAACAGAAATGGATTGGCGAGATGATTGTGCACATAAATTTACTTGGATTGAAACCCTCTCTGATATTTGCCTTTATAATCATTTAAAGTTCTGCTTGAAATGCAGATTTTCAGAAGGAGAGAGAAATTGAGAGAAAATGAAATGATGACGTTGTCCTAATGAGTGGGGCATTTGCACTCTTCCAAGAGCCCCATCGTGGGGATTTTGTGCATATGAGCTGACCCCACCGTAGGGCATTTGCTGATCAAAAAATGACAAATGGCAATGCCCGACAAATGGTCTATTGCATTAAATATGCGTACCCCCCTGTAGAGGAACAGAGGAATTCTTCAGGGTCAGGCTGGCAGAAGGAAGGAATTCTTCAGGGGTTAAGCTGGCAGAACAAAGGAATTCTTCAGGGCTTAGGGTGGGGGAAGGAGGGAATTTTTCTTGGAATTCTTGAGTTGAACTGATTTTTCAAGGAATTCTTGAGGGGTAAACTGATTTTTCTAGGAATTCTTGAGGGGTAAACTGATTTTTCAAGGAATTCTTGAGGAGTGAACTGCTTTTTCTAGGAATTCTTGAGGGGGTGAACTGCTTTTTTCTGAATTCTTGAGGGGTGGACTGATTCTAGGAATTCTTGAGGGTTCTACCTGATAAAACTCCCTGTTGAGGCAAGTCCTCAACAGGGAGGGTACGGATATTTAATGCAATAGCCCAATGCCCGACAAATGCCCGGGGGGTGGGGATGAGCGGGCTTGGAATTGACGGAGCCATAATGCATGGAACAGCAAAATGAATTCACAGGCTCCTTTATATTAAAATTAAACACTTACTCTTTTCCTTCTTTGGGGCATTCTTCATCTTCTGTTTGTCTTCGCTTTCGGGAACAGTTGTTCTCCTTCGCACATGGCTCGCAAAATCCCACAGCTTTACCAACAACCCAACCAGGAGTTTCTTCGTTTAGCTCGAAAACTGAGCATTTATTGCAAATTGGCATTTCACACTTTAAACATATATATTTTGTAGTGCAAAAGCACGAACTGCACATCTCAACGTCGTCGGTAGGAAGTGTACTTCTCCACGTCGCCATTTTGGAAAAGAAAAAACGAGGGGCTCTGGGGACGAGAATGCCCTGCACATGGCCTTTTGCGCATAATCTTGGCTTGAAAATACATTATAATAATTCATGCATTTGATTCGGCTCATGTGAAGTTCGGCGTCTGAATCAAAGCCGGTCTACAGCCGTTATTCCCGGCTGAGCCAGGCGGGAAGAACGGCTGAGCCGGTCTCAATTCAATCAGCCGTTCCGAATTGATTCAGACGCCGTACTTCACATGTACTTAATTCATCGAATTAGATTCGGCTCATGTGAAGTACGGCGTCTGAACTGGGCCTAAGAGGTACCAATTCTAAAACAACACATTAACTGACAATATAACATTCTTTAATAGTGATAACGACGATTCCTTCGAATACGATCTACTCGTAAACATTTTAAGCGGTTGATTCTAAACGAAACGTGAAAAAAAGTCACACTTTGATGGTGTGGCTGCTATGAACAGTACATATGTGACCCTCCACGGGAAAACAGGGATAACGGTGATAGCACGCTCACAACACACTTCCACTTTAAAACAAAAGAAATTGGTTTTAGCACGCTTAAAGCGTGTTCAGGAGCACACTTCGGTAGAAAACTCCGTTGTTTCGTACAACAATAAGCGTGCGCATACGAACAATGCAGTCAAACAAAGAAGCGTGTTAAGCTTCGAAAACAAAAGCTAGCGTGCGACAACACGCTTAGCGTGCGAAATAGCACAACACGCTTAGCATGCGAGATCTCACGCAAAATTTAACTAAAGAGTTTTCGAAAGAGAGAGAGAGAGAGAGAGTATTGAGATTACACGTTGATGCATACAAATACTTACCGTTCTGTCTAAGCTCACTGACGATAAAATGGCTGCATGTCAACAGCTTCCCGGATTTGATTGTAGCTCGACACTGGCTCGACCTTGTATTTAAACTATCGGTCGCTGTTGTTGCGATGCAGTTTCGAAATTAAAGGCGAGATTCAGTTTCAATATTCGAACTCAGTCTTTTATCCGTCTTAATAAGAACGTGGAACAGTGTGAAGAAGCAGGTAATACTTGCCCCCCGCTTCGATTGAAAAGAAAACATTGAGCAATAAAAATTGATACAATTCGTTTAGATTCTTCTCCAGAATATTTAAAAGAAGCCTTGATATGGCTTTGTGCAGAGAGTCCCTCTGATTCAGCTTTTTAATACACGGTGACAACATGTTTATCAGACATTTCCCCCTGCATGGTTAAGATTCAGTTCCAGTGTTCGCGCGGTTCATTGACGACTTTGGAACGCCTTGTCAATCTCTGCCGATAAAAGTTGTTGTTCGCATCACAGGCGGACCATCCTTTGTTTGAGTGGTCAGTGTTTACATTATTCAGGTAAAGTTTAAAATATATGTTAATTGAGTCATGTGTGCTGTTATTTTTGTCATCCCGGGCTGTTTAAGACATTTTTGGCGAGATTAAAAATTTGAGGCGACTGCCCGCGTATACAGGTTTGACTGTAGTCGTGAAATATTGTTTGATTGTGTTTCCCAGCCATCAACAAAAACGCCACGAGGATTATCGATTTCAGTAGAAATATGTACTACGAATACATTTTCATGACTATACATATGGAAACCCGTATTATATTGGTATCGCGAGGATTAAAATCGGGCCGATTCTTATCCACCTGTGTAAATCGGTCGGAGTATAAACTCTCCGCTAGTATTTGGGGCATGAAGCTAAGATACAGAGCGTCCAGTTGCGTTTCTAACTTTCCCATACATTCATCTGTAAACTTTTTCCATGAGCTGTCAACTCTGTACACGTCCGCGGAAAAAAATTACAGACAACTTAATGTATGGAAAAATTAAAAAGAAAACGCGACTGGAGCTTGTAAACAACAAAAACTGAAGTTGACAAGTAACTGAATTTAATGGAAACATTACAGCCTTACAATGGAGCACCTAAAAAACTAAGACATTTCCAGCCATTTATAACTGTTGACATCAAGCAAATATATCTAGTGAAAAAGCTAGTGATAATTACAAATGTACTAATGAGTTGCTTTTTGTTTTAATCTCTACAGCCACTTATAACTGTTTACATCAAGCAAATATGTCTAGTGAAAAAGCTAGCGATATTTACGGAGTTACTACTGACTTGCATTTTGTTTTAATCTCTTAACTACAGTCCTCTTCTTGCCCCTACACTTGGAGTTGATTTTTATACGCACATTCTCCCACTGCCCTGCAAATGATGGCGAGTCAAACTTTTGGCGAAGCCTCAAACACAGGAAGTTCAGTTTATGTTCATCTAGTTTGGCGTAGCCAAACGTGCCACCCGTGTTTCCATTAGCCAACTCGCTTTCTGTGAAAAGAACATCGACGGACGCCAAGGCGGTGGTTGACATCTCCTTTCCCATGAAGAGGATTGATTCTACTTGGCGACGCTGCTCGTCTGTGGGGCCGTGCGTGGGATTGTTCACCTGTCTGTTCTGCTGTACGACTGTCAGTGGTGCTCGCGAGAGATAAGTTACTGGCGAACTGTTTGAGAGGGGCTGATGTGCGAAAGCATCGGGTCTTCCGACGACTGAGGGTAGCTGGAGACCGGGCAGAGGAGTCTCAGCGGCGGTGACGCTGCAATTCTCGGAGCTGTCTGGGCAGAACTCAGCTAAATCGCTCAATGTGTCGTCTGACAGCAGCTCAGCCAATAGCGGTCGGTGAATCATGGTGGACTCTCGTTGTTTCTGAGACTTTAGGGCAGTCAGCTCAGCGACGATCTGTGTTAGGTTCTGTACTTGCTCCCTCAGGTCTCCCATGACATCCACGAAATCCGTCTGAACGGCCACATCGGACTTTTGACTCGGGGTCGCAGCGTCGTTCCTGTCACATTGGATGCTAGCATCTCTCGAATTACTTTTTGGCACTCGTTGTTGCTTGATACGGGCTTGCCTTGCCTCTTGCTCTGCTAGGAATGTTTGCAGCATTTGAGCCTGTAGCGCAAGAAAACAATTTCAATTTTAGTTCATTGTAATGGACTGAGGTAACGCACGCGCTATTTACTTATATCACAATGCTTCAATTCTAATTGCTAGATAATAATTAACCGTTTACATTTTCGCATTATCGTGAGAATCACCGAGTGGTTCGCTGTGGGTTAAAACATCTCATTTGGAACTGAGTTGAAAAAAGAACTAGTCGGAAATGGCCATAAGAAAGTAAAGGTAAGTAGGCTGCCTTAATATGAAATAAGCGTTACGGAATTTGCGTTATACAGCTGTTTCGAGAAATGTTGTCGGAAAAAAGCGCACGCGACAATCCCGAAAGGTAATCTGGGATATGATCAGCAAGGTACGTTCCTGACACTAGCTGTCAAACTACCCACAATACCTGTCGGATAGTCACGTGCGCTTTTTTCCGTCAACGTTTCTCGAACCAGCTGTAACAGCTGTTTCGAGAAAGGTTGTCGGGAAAAAGCGCACGCGACAACCCCGAATTGTTTTCAATTACACATAAACCGACAAATTGAGCGCGAACATTCATTCTGTGGTTTAATCTCACTTGTCAAGCCCGCTTACTCGTGCAATACACCGCCAATGATTAGACTAAACGTGTTTGGGCATAGTGTGTACGCAACTAATAAGATAGACAATCGGATATCATGTGCGTTTCTATAAAGTTCCGAACGCCCGAGTAGTATTGTTTCAAAACCGTTTCTTTTTTTCTTCAATCGATTGGTGTAATTCTGGAGTGCAAACAGCCCGATTCGCTTCAAGAAGTTGTAAAATTTTTAGAATTAAGCTTTCAAAATCAAATTGGGAATTTTGAGAAACGCACGCCCTAGCTGGCGTTTGTCATGCAAGCTTATTTAAACGCTACAATTTTCAGCCCGATTTCTATTTTAGGATTGATCGCGCTGCTACAGATTTTTAGAAATCGTGCTGATTTTCATCCGCTTGTATTCATTTTCTTAATCAATCAGGCCAAACCGGGCCGACAAATCGTAGCGTGTAAATTAGCCTTAGAAGTTGTGAATAAATCCGTTTATAAACTTATCATTATCCTGTCATAGAAGGCCAACTCACCTCATTATCATTTTGGTTATCTTGTGTTCTTGCCCTTTTCGCGCTCTGGCCTGGATTTGGCGGTTGTTGCCTCTTTCTCGTTCTCGTTTCCTCTTCAGCAAAAAGATGCGCGTTCACTGGATCTTCAACGAAAGATCGTTCCTTCCGGTTTAGCTGTTCCTCGTTATCTGCAAAGAAAGGAAACAAACACTGTAAGCCCATGTTTTATCAGAAGAAGACGATAACTCGGTTAACTTTAAAACAGTAAACAGTAGTAGTTTTAAATTAGCTTACCATCTGATGCAATCACCATTGCTTCCAGGAATTCGCTTCTGGATCTAAGAGTTACTTTGGCTCCGCTTTCAGGCCCCACATTGGAAAATGGTTCTCCACTATCTTTGCTCCTAATCTTTTTGGTATCAACAATACATGTTGTTTTGTCAATGCTAAAATAGACTAGGCATAATTTAGGAACTTTGGTAAGATTGCGATACGCCATCTCAAAACTTGATTTTCTCTTCTGAATAGTTCAGGATAGTACTCTAAGCATACACAAACAGTTATGCTTGTCAGCTATTTATACACAGCCTTAAGCTCGGTGGTAAACAAACTACAGGCCAATGAAAAGGTGATGGAAATTGAAATTTACAATTCTTTTATACCGTATATGTTTGGTCGCGTGCTCTTGACAATAGGTGAGAAAAAAAAGGAGTGGTAGGTTTGCCGATAATGACAATAGTTCTAATTATGACAACTTTTTTGGCACTAATTGTTCATGTTTACGACTCATTTGGGCCGGCAAAAAGTTAGCTCATACTCGGTGTTCCTTTCGTTTACTTGTTAACAAAGTATTTATCTTTGTTATTTTTTTGTTCGCTTTTAGCCGAGTGGGCTTTCCGGGTTTTTTCCCTACTGATTTGCTCTCCTTGCGCGGCTGGTTTATTTGAACTCTCGCTTTGGCTCCATTTCGTTAAAATCATTTTTAAAAGGTTTGAAGTTAAAAAAAAGTCATCCGAAATACTGTTTAGTAAACTGACACAATCAAGGTTGAGAAGATAAACTTCTGGTCGGCCTTCGATGGATCGCATGAAAATTTGAATGGCCTCGAATGGCACGAACAAAGTAACTTTCTGGCATTGCCTGCTATGAAAAGTGCAAATAATAAGTTCTTTGTTTTTTCGTCTGAAAATTGAATTTAAAAAAACTAGACACAAAGATTTTGAGGATCGAGTCGTTTAATACGATTTAAATAACTTACCAAAGTATGACAAAAACAATAAATAACAATTTGCACATAAACTTTTTAATGATAACTTAAACAAAGCTATATATACATTATCGTAACTGAAGCGAAAACAAAGTTCCTAGTTTACAGTGGGACTGGAGGGGCAACAAAATCCTCTGTTCCATCCCGACAAAACTCCCGTATTTCTTTGTACAAATATTCGGCCCGTTCCCGGCTGATTCCGCTAGGAGTAATCGTTGGCGGTAGCTCGCCAGAGTCTGGAGCTCTTCCATTTCGCAATAGGTTGACAGCCGTCTCTTGAGAGTACCAATACTCTTTACAAAATACGGTACCTGGGTAATCTTTATGAAAACGAAAATGGTAGTAAGACTTAATTTTGGGCAGCTTTTTAAAGTAATTTCCTAGGTAAGTTACCCAGTCATAGGCTGGAACTAAAACTGTTCCGTTGTGAAGTCCAACAAGTTCAGCTATGTTTGCAGTTGCAGATTGCTCCACTGATCTCGCAATGTCAAATAGCGACGAAATGAAGGTCCATCTTGTTTTTTTTTTTAGTAATCCAAAACACCAATCGGGTGAAAATTTGGTGTGGCCGGGCAATAAAAAGTTATAGTTTATCACCTCGTGGAGGCCGTTCATTACACGCCACAGGTAGTACCATAAAAACGCCGAGTTCTTGTTTTGGGCACCACAGTTATCAGCATGGAGTTGTACTTCTGTCTCGCCAAGCCCATGGCGATGGAAAAAGAAATGTACATAAGAAATTGTGCTGTTGGCACCCTTTCCAGTCAACACATTCTCATCGATGAGAAAGTTCACCTGCCTTGGAATAGCTTCACAGCACACTCCAAAGATTCCGCATTTCCTAGGAGTTTTAAAATAAATGGGTCCTGGCTGACGCGGATCCGACGGGTAATGCAGCTGCTGCGCATAGTCATAAGAGTAATGAACAATGCCATCGTAAGAACATGGTTCACGTCTGACGCTAAAATCAACTCCTTGCAGATGCTGGGCAATACTTTCTTTTGATTCCCGACAACAGTTCTTATAAAAATCTCTTTCCCCAGAGGAAAGACGAAGATGTTCTTCCTGAGTCCTGACGGCTTCGACTTTTTCAGCTTCGGGTAGATTTGCAGTCTTCTGGATTAAATTGTTGTTTTTTTGACAAGTCCAACACAAGTCAGTCGCAGGTCGCATAATTAACACAAACGGACAAAGTTGATTCCAGAGATCGCAAAACTTGGAGTAACCAACGTGGTTTTGGCCTTCACTCGTATTTATGTCACAATAAGTTTTCCAAAGACCGTGCTTTGTAAGGACAGACGGCAGTAAACGTACATCAATTCTCTTGAATCCAGGAACACGTCCAGGGAGAATGAGAGCTTGCTCTTCGGCAGTGTTCAGGATAAATTTAACTACCTGTTCGATGGTTTCAGAAGAAAACGCACTACTTGGAAGTCGTTTCTTGTTTCCATTCACGCGCACAGTCAATCCGTTCTTCCTATAGTGTTTAACAAGGCTACAGAATCTGTTCTTGTTTAAGCAGTGCAAAAATAAGAATGTCTTCTTGCAAATTCTTTTCCCATGATAATAAAAAGTCATGCGTGTTTGCTTGCGATGCTTGTGTGACCGACCGGAAACGCTTACTTCATTGCAATTCAGCGAGCTTTGGATTGCTCCCAGGATGACTAGATCAAGTTCTGTAGAAGTAAGTTCATGGCAGTTGTTTCGGCTGTCAACAAAGTCATCCAGTGAAAGGCTTGCGCTGCACGATTTTTCACCCTCGCCAAATTTGCAGTTGCACGTATTAGTGACAAATGCGGTTACTTTTGCTTTCTCCGATACGTCCGTTTCCAAGCTATCAATACACATGGAATCCTCTTCTTCATAAGATTCTTCACCGCTCTCTGAACTGTTTTCGTCGTCCCATGGCGAATCGTAGGCCTCTTCATCGTCGGCAGTTTCTCGCGCTTCAAAGTATAACTCAGCAACTTCACCAAAACTATCAACATCTTCCGACATAACATGCATATAGGAAACTTCCGTTCTAAAACTCTCCATGACAAACAGCAATGATTTGGTTATGGTTGGTCAAAGACCCACAGCCGAATCACTGATGAAAAGATGTTTATGTGTAGCCATAGTTACAAAACAATACTTACATCCCATAATATATTTTTGTTTTGAATTCACGTGTTCGTATGAATAATGGCGACCGCGGATTTGCAGAGCAATAACAATCACGATTAATGTTTAACACAAAGTAAAAGAACATCAAAGGTAATAATAACTGCGTATATTTCACATACATCAATATTTAAAATAAGGAGGGCGATCAATTTGCTAAATTTTATGTCTGTTTGACCTTTAATATTCGGATAGTCTCTCTTGTTCGTCGTTCGATAGGACGCTAATTTGCCTAGTTGTTTTCCGATCTCTTCCTTCTTCCTTTTTAACGAGATCGCAATTTTTCTGCCATGTTTATTTTTACTCTAGGGTGTTCTAGTGTGTTCTAGCGTGCCAATTTGCACGCTAAGCGTGACATGTTTAGCACGCTAACTCAAACAAAAGGTTTAGCGTGTTAACATCTCCGAAACAAAACCTAGTGTGTCCTTCATTGTCCTACGAATTAAATATGCACATAAAGCGTGTCCTTGGACACACTAAGCGTGCTGTGTTAGCGTGTTGTGAGCGTGCTATCACCTTTATCCCTGTTTTCCCGTGGAGGGTCACATATAGCGTCCATGCAAATTGATATTGTTGACAATAGCGATAAAGACGATTCCTTCAAATACCATCTACTCGAAACGAGTTTTTGAAAACATTGTCATAAATCTCTATCCTATTAAAGCGGCTCATTTTAAACTAAATGTGAAAAAAAGCCATAAATAGTCACATGTTGATGGTGCGGCTCCTATGTAAAAGTACTATATAGCGTACATGCAAATTGATATTGTTGACAATAGTGATAAAGACGATTCCTTCGAATAGCATCTACTCGAAACGAGTTTTTGAAAGCATTGTTTTAAATCTCTATCCTACTTTGATGGTGTGGTTCCTATGTACAGTACTATATAGCATCCATGCCAATTATTGTTGACAATAGAGATAAAGACGCTACTCGTAAAGATTTTTGAAAGCATTGTCCTAAGTCTCTATCCTATTTAAGCGGCTCATTCAAATAAAACATTTAAAAAGTCACACTTTGATGGTGCGGCTCCTATGTACAGTACTATGTAACCTCCATGCAAATTGTTACCACAGACTTAAAACAATTATGAGACTCTTCTACTTAGGCGTCCACTTCCTGTAGGAACAGTGTCCACTCTTCTTCCTTCGTCCTCCATACGCCCACGGACATTACTTTCAGCAGTCTGATTTCTACGGAAAGTGGGTACTGATCTGCGAGCTGGCTGAAGATCTTCGAGAAATTCATTAATAACGGTGACATCTCTTTCATGAAGTTCGTATACGTCGGTATCTGTATCAATACGCAGATTAACCCTGCATATCAGGGAAGTAAGAGGCTTGGCAATTATATCCTGCGAGTGGCAATGCTCATGACCATTTCCATCGGGAAGGCGACAGTACTTGGAAAACAGAATCTCAACTTCAGCTGGCCTTTCATCGAGATTAACGGGTTGGAGGTACTCCAAGTAACCACGGATTCCCTTCTTTCTAATTCGTTGCACCCTGCCCAATACAAATTGGTCGTCCTCTTTTGGTTCATGGAAGGCACAGTCATCAAACAGCCAGACAGAATTGCAACTTTCTACTTGGGAGTTTCCCTCTCGCGTAACCGTGTTTGAACCTCTGACCCTACGCAAATGATCTGTAGTCAAGTCAGGATTATTTCTCAGCTCTGCGATGGCTGTGCTTTTGTAGCGTTCACCGACACCAGGTACTAGAATGGTGGCTGTCTTTCCTTGTGTCTCTTCTTCGCCATTAGCTGTTTCCATATAATCCAAGAGCTGATTAACAATGTGGCGTATGTCGCCGATGCTTTCACTGTCTGTCGTGCCACAAATGTTGTCATTATCTACGATGGCGTCATTTGTCCTAGGAGATTGCTCACTGCCTGCATCATTGTCAGCATTAGTATCATCATGGCTCTTGTGTGCCTCTTTCCTGAGATTATTTTGCTCCTCTTCTGTTAGCATTCCCCTCAGCGAGTCCTTGAAGTCAATGTGCTCCATTGGCTTGTTAAACCACTTATTGCTGTCATCTTCACCACCGTCAGTACCGCCATCTTGGCTGTTACTATGGTCCCCATCACCATCGGGATGCATTCCAAGACTGCGGGCAAGATCCTTTGCCATTTTGGTTCCTTCTTTCCATGCCTCTATGACCAGTTCAGCGGATGGATAATCTCGCAGGTCACACACTTTCTTTCGTTGGTCTCCTTGAAACTGTTTATCCCAGATAAAGTCATTGTTGTGTTTGCGTTTCGGGAACTTTATGTCTGGATTTGTTGCTCTAACCTCTTGGATTCGACTCATGTGCCCGAGATTGGTATGCATGTCCAGAATTGTGTAATTGTGGTGGTTCTGAACAAAACTCCCATTCTCGGAGAAATATCTTTCACAACAGTCCAATCCAGTGAGGTCAAGGGGACACTCTAAGTCGGGATGCTCATCGCGGAAGAAGGAAATCAAGATAACCACGAAATGGCAGGATAGAAGAACATCTTGAAAACACTCTCTAGTCAGAAAGCGGTCTTTCAAAGCAAGCCCCTCAGTCATAATTATCCAGTTCCTCCATAGGCTGTAAAAGATGGCGACAAAGGCAGCATACTTTACTCTGTCACGCAAAGAAGCATGCAAGCTGAAGAATATTTCTGTATAGTGCCAGGCAACATACAGAAAGGCCCATGTTCCATAGACTGATACATCTTTTGTGACTCCATTACTGCCATGGGCGATGTCAAGGAGACATTGTTGTACTGATTGGAATTTCAATCGCTGCACTACTTCCCATTTTTGACGATCTTTTCGAGCGACGTCATCAGCATGCATGCAGTGAACTGCAGGGGGAAATGTTTCTATGACAAGCCTCAGGTGATTCATGTGCACCAAGTACCTACCAAGTTGCAAAATACGGGTGGGATGGTCCAGGGGATTAAGGATCTTTTTGTCATTGTGAATGCAGTCTTGGTCATATAAGTCTCTTAAAATCTTCTTCCCTGCTGGTGTGAGTTCAATTCGGGCAGACATAATGAAGCCGAGATCAGCGGGAACTGGTCGATATTGGGTGGCCTCTGCAGTTGCCTGGCTGAGCATAAGTTTCCGTCGACGAGCATCACCATCAGAGGCATGGCCAATGCCTGGCCCAAGGACAGGATCCAAAATGTTCTCACATAGAGAATCAAGGACAAGCCACTGATTAAGAACTTCATTGTGGGTGAAGCGATTGCAATTTGCTTGAAGCAACAGGACAACTTTCGGAAGTGTTTGATGGAGTGGATTAACCATGATGACTCGGGCGTGTGTTGCAGTTTGACAGCTTCGAAATGCCTCAGAGACGTTCGTAGGCCTCTTGGTCATTTCCAACCTTGATAACAAAGCTATCTTCACAAATGTGGAGTTCCCCTTTCTTTCCGCAGAACCCCCATACCTCTTGCTATTTGCTTTGTGATGTAGGGAACGTCGTGCTGCAGTGACATCATTTCTTTGGCCTTCTTGTATAGACCTGCAATTTCCACAATGTTTTCTCTGTGTCCACCAAGCATGTAGCTTATGACATTCTTATTTCTCCACACCATGGTTGAATGTATATGTGGGCCATCGAGATTGTGGGACATGAATTCACACAGGCGAGGCCCGCCGATAGTTAATAACACTTCATAGAAATCTTTCGTCGTGGCAGAGTACCTTTTGCCCTTCTTTTTTCTGGAAAGATTTTGCGAAATTGTTTTAAGAATACCGAGCAAGCCTGCCTTATCTTTCAAATGTCCTGCTTTAAACGCCTTTGAGATGTTGTAACCAATCGCCGGAACATCTCCTCTTCTCGACAGTTCCTTCATTTTGTCTCTTAAAGAGTGGGCTCTTTGTTCTACTCGAGCTCGCCTGCTGCTAAATAAAAACACTTGCGATTTGTCAATTTCTTAATTTTTCTCTTTAAGTTTCGACAAAATTTTATTACATCGCACTGAATCATTTCCCCAAAAATTCCTTTGGGGATCGAAAAGAAGCACCCTTCACCTTCCAAATGACAGATTTTCGACAAATTATTTTGTGTAGCACATACTTAAACAAGCATTTTCGAAGAAAATATAACCGGGCTTTTTTTTATCAAGCAAGAAAGCAGTTTTACCTGCTTTCTTGCTTGAAATCTATCAGATTAGTCACGGCAGTCACGCTGAAGTCTGATGTTTGCGTATAGTGCCTACTGTCAATTTTCTTGCCTCTGAGCAGTCTTTGAAGATCATTCCTCAATACAAAGCCAGAGTTGAATAAGAGGAAAAAACACGATAACATAGGTACGAATCGTTGTTGAACCATCAATCGCAGACGTTCCGCGTTGCACCATCATCATTCGCAGCATTCTAGCCACAGTTCGACAAATTGCGTGAGTCAAAATGTGATATTGTGACGTAATGGTTGTTATTTATAAATCTTCTGCGTACAAGGAAGTGAAATGCTGCACCAACACGAAAAAGTAATGTATTTCACACTAAATAAACAGCAGAGTATTCATGTTCAAATAAAAAGTAATAGCTTGATATGAAATTTGACCTAACGGTGACCCTGGTTTATCACAGACGTTGCGAAATCTCTTCAAGTCACGGTTAGACGTGACTTATGTGACCACATGACGTAATCGTCCTTATTTATAAATCTGCATTTCTCAGCAAGTTTCTGTTTTTCTCAGAAAATATACGGAAAAGATATGTATTTCACACAAAATGACAATTATTTAACAGGACAATATTCATAAAATATCATTTAGGCAAAGGATGACCCAGGCAAAATGTAACGTAGCTTGATAAAAAAAATGATCTAATGGTGCTTCCAGTGTATGTGATGTACGTATGCAACTCACAGACAAGTCAAGTCACGATTCGACCTGGCCCTATGCACTGCGTGAAATGAGTAATTTCGTGGAATTTACGGGGCCCTGATATTTCATGACACTCGACGAATCCTAGATCCGAACGCGACGTGTCAGGATACGCGGCGTGTCGTAGAGTGTCATGTTAACGACACGTCAGTCGCGGCGTGTCAGGACAAATCATGGTACGCGGATTGCGGCGTGTCAAGGGATTTCAGATCTCTGGTACTTAACGGCACGGCCAGTAATTATATATGAATCCGGCCAAACTACTAAAAGTGTCAATGAGCGAAATCATAGACGGTGAACATGGCGCATGAGCGAATATTTCTTTCACGTTCACTATTTACGTACCACGTAAATATAAAGGTATTCTATACGCATCTTTACGCTCGTTTACGTATCGCGTAAAGGTAGTCTATACGCATCTTTACGCTCGTTTACGTATCACGTAAAGGTAGTCTATACGCATCTTTACGCTCCTTTACTTATCGCGTAATGTATGTCCGTAAAGAAAAAAAATTGAATCCGTACAAGTAATGTCCGGCGGGGAGCTTTATTGGATTGACGTATAAAGAAATTATGTATAAGGGCTGTATAGGGTCTATAAGGAAAATATTCGACGTTTGCTCTTGCGGCCCACACCAGAGTGAAAAGGAGACACTGTTCGCTGTCTATAACCTGTTCCCAAGAAAGCAGCTTCATAAATTATATGTATAATTTACAGCACAATTCAATAGCAAATAGGCGGTCAAAAAGACTTGTTGCTTGCCGACTTATCGCACGCCTCCCGGAGACTGGGCCCTATCAGTCGCCGTTGTTGACGGTCAGCGGTTAAACGCATGAGAAGACACTTTCCCCGCATCCATTTTGAAAGGTGACAAAGTCTTCTAATTCAACAACCAACTTTGGTCAACTTTGAAGTCTTTTCTTCCTGTTATTGATGAGTTAGTTAATTGAAAACTCGTCCTGATCTGGTCTGAGCTGGAGAACAAGAGGGAGGGCGAGATCACTCTGATGTGCGATCGACATTCCTGTGTCTAAATCCATGACTTCGATTCAGTCCCTGTCGTTATAAAACCGGTGAGTTAGTCTTCTTAGTTGTTATCTAATATGTTGACCTGACCTCTGTAGATCAATCATATGATACTTCTTTGACTTCTTTGCATTTTTCTAAGATAACACGAACGTGATTCGTGCTTATACGCGGTGTTTTATATACAAAATATAAGCTAAAGTTAAGCTTGCTCGATTTATAAAGGTTTGTATGGGAATATAACGGTTTAATTTTAGGCGGTATAAATCCAAAAGTTTGTGAATGAAATTGACTCATCCTGTTGCTATGTTGTATTTCTGTTGTTTGTCCGCTGCTCTGGCCAGTTTGAGGTGATTTTGGTGAGATATTTGTACGTTGTTTGAGGTTTCCACTACTAAAAACGCAGGTTTACCATCTTCTGTTTGTGTGGTCACAGCACAGGTAACCGAAGCGCTCAGAAATTCAAAATGCCCTCGTTCAAACTGCCATGGACAACTGTGCCTGGCCGGGGTATCCAACAACCAGTTGCCAACAAGCAAGCCCCTATGTTCCCGGGGTCCCTTCAATTTTTGGTCTAGGCCATTTGAATTTGAGGGGACCCTGGGAGCAGGGGCTTGCTTGTTGCCGCCTGGTTACAATGTAGCTAGTACATGTAGAGGATGTTAAAGTACCCACATTACTGTTCGAAAAGAGTACGGGGCATAGTTTCCGGTGTTGTGGTCTGGCCTGTTCACATGCAGTCTGCGGGCCGGTTTATGGGTACACAGTAATTGGCGCAAGCTGTTGTGGTTACCCTGTCTACTTGGCAAAGCCAATTTAAAAAAAAAAATGTTTGCTGGATACCCCTACCAAGCTCATGTGTCCAATGGCAGTTTGAACGAGGGTGTATTGAATGAATACTTTGTAGCAAACACATGGCTAGAATTGCGAACAAGTGAGTTTACATGGAAATTTAATGGAGGAACTGGCTATAGGGTTAGGTGGATTTTTTTGCTTCAAGTTTCAAGCACTCTGGAAATCACTGTTCAACCTTGTCTTCTGTTAGTAGTGGAAACCTCAACAACAATACATGGTACATGTAGCTTGCTGAAATCACTTCAATGAACAGGCAAACAACAAAGTACAATCATACAAGTAACAACTTTTACGGTTCGATCTATTGTATACATGTACAGTAGTTGATTACCAAACCCTATGAAACCTACAGTAATTTATTGTTTGGTGAAGGTTGACTGAGTTTAGTTACATTACACTAAATCAGTATTTTTTTTTCCCTTCAAGTCATTTTCTTACTAATTTTACCCTTGATAACTCTAACCTTATTTGACGAAGTGTGCAGTGACAACATTCTGGATGGGATGCTATTCCATCGCTGGTAACCACCCATCATTACTGTCAGGTTTCCAGACCAGTTCCCCTGTACCCATTATTTTAAATTTCTGAATGGGGATAGGAAATGTGAGAGTTAAGTTTCATGACCGACATTTCAATTCTCGCGAGGGCCCATCAAAAAACTGTACATGTAAGTATGGACTCATTCATGAAACAAAAAGTCTTGAATTCTTTTCATGAGACGTTTTGAAATACAGCATGAACATGCAATGCATAATGCTCTCGAGCTCGAATTACGTAAATACCAAAAATGATTATTCTTCGTCTGGAACTTGTAGGTTGTCGAAATGTCGGTCACAAAACTTTACTCTCACATTTCCTCGCTCCACTCAGAAGTGTAAAATAATGGGCACTGATGAACTGGTCTGGGCAACCTGACAGTAATGATGGTTGGTTACTAGTGATGGACTAGCATCCCATCCAAAATGTTGAGTCACTGTACACTTCATCAAATAAGGTTCAAGTTATCAAGGGTAAAATTAGTAAGAAAATGACCTGAAGGGAAAACAAATTTACTTTGAGTTAGAGTAATGTAATTAAAGTCAGTCAAACGTAATCAAATACATGTACAGTACATGTAATATATGGGCTAATTACAGTCAAAGCTCTCGTAAGCGACCACCTCGGGAATTCGAAAAAGTGGTCGTAACTAGAGCTGGTCACTTACGAGAATGGGCCATTGTAAGTGACCATGGGCTGAAACAATAGAGGCTGGCCACTTACAAAATGTTCGAAAGCGAATGTACAGGTCACACATCCACAGAGATTAAAAATGTCTCTTATTCAGATGATTACAAATAAAACAATGTCTCATAAATATGTAGCACAACAAGTGGTCGCTTACGAGAGCTTAAAAACAAAGGAAATGACTAGTTGGTAATTCCCAAAAGTGGTTGCGGTCACTTACGGATGCCAGGAGCGGTCACTTATTGAATGACAATTCAAACAGGGTTTCACAGTGGTGGTCACAGCTAGGGCTTGGTCGCTTACAAGAGTGGTCGCAACAAGAGCTTAGACTGAAGTTACTTTTTATTGATTATTATTGATTTCCATTTTTTTGGCGGGGGGATGGAGGGTAAGATTAAAGAACAATAGGGATTCGATGGACAAGGTCCATACAGTGTACTGAAGTAATCCATGGACCTGGTCCAAAAGGGGGGTCCATGTCCTCACCTGGTGAAATATCATCATCAACAACAATCCTTTTCAGGACTTACAACTACTCTCACCAGACCACCCTCATGCGCATGGATGATAGCATTAAACAAGAAAGTACAATGTACTGAGACCCCAGGGTTCAGACCATTTACATTACATTTGTGTACTGTTGAGAATTTCTATTGACTACTGACTATTCCTGGAAACATTTTCTCCCCACCCTTCAAGGCATGTTGCCCCAGTTGCACTAATTTAGTGCTTTTTACTTTATTTTTTTGCTGAAATTGTGTTTTCTTCTTTTTGATAGGCTTGCCGATGGCTGATGTGAAAATTGTCCAAGAAAATACCACAATAATTACATGTATTGTTATTGAGGAACTGCACTGACAGCAAGAATTTGAAATTCACTGGAGACATGTGATGTGATCAATATACTTTCTTGCTACAGTGTAACATTCAGTAAATTATGTGAACAGTTTGACATTACTTATTGAACTGGAGGCAAAGTTTTTGAAAATGATATTATTATCCATAAGGATAAGGCATTTTTCCGTACACGACTGTAGTTTTACAATCATGTCCAATAAAAGGTGTTATATTCAATAGCAAATGTTGTTCTTCATTATGCAAAGACGCGTTTATAAATGGGTGGTCGTGAAAGGGATCAGGATACAAGGAATTGCTGTAGAAACAGGAGACGCTGGTGCCTTTTCGCGTTCTATGAAAATTCGGGTAAAAAATATTGCGTGGCACATGACGTACCGTGGAATTTCAGTCCACTGAAATTATTTGGTACTTGACGTACCGTGGAATATCTGGGACAGGAATCCTGAGTGACACGTCTTGTACCGTGGAATTCCGTCGATGACGATCATTTAAAGAAAAGCAAATAATAATTTTGTAAGGATGAGATGCGAAATGCGCAACTTGATTGACTGTGCTCGTTTTCGGTACGCCCCAATTCTCGGCAAATACGGAAGAATAAGAAAATTTCCGGGCCTTGACACGCCGAGTTTCAATGACGTACCCGGACATCGGATTTTCCATGCCACGGAAAAGGTCCGATTCGGGGAAAATACGGGTCCTGACACGCGGTGGACACGTCGCGTGTCTGGAGCACGATATCACCGGATTTGCCCGTATTCTCGAAGAATACGGGTCCGTATCGTGTAATTTCAGGACCACGACACGCGTTATTTTACGCAGTGATGACGTAATCGCCCAAATATAAATCTGCACGTCTCAGCAAGTTTCTGTTTACATAAATCTGCGAGTCTGAGCAAGTTTCTGTTTTCCTTTACGGAAAAGAAATGTATTTCACACAAAACAAACAGGACAATATTCATGACCCTGGCGAAATGTAACGCAGCTTGATAAAAAATTTGATCTAATGGCGCTTCTAGTGTATGTGATGTACGTATGCAACTCACAGGCAATCTCTTCAAGTCACGATTCAACGTGACATGACGTTATCGTCCAAATATAAATCTGCACGTCTCAGCAAGTTTTTGTTTACATAAATCTGCGAGTCTGAGCAAGTTTCGGTTTTCCTTTACGGAAAAGAAATGTATTTCACACAAAACAAACAGGACAATATTCATGACCCTGGCGAAATGTAATGTAGCCTTGATAAAACATTTGATCTAATGGCGCTCCTAGTTTGTCCACCCAGTAGGGAGTACAATTATTTAATATTTTGACGAGTCAAACTCACCGACGTTGCGAAATATGTAGGCCGCTCTGATGTGTTTACACGGTCCTAAATTAATATTTATTTGGACCAGTCCAACTTTCACATAGGCTCGATTTCCGCCGCTCTCTCGAGTCCGGGCTTCGTTCTTCCCCGAGAAAATCTTTCACAAGGCGAATATATATTTATACTCTCCCCTAGCTCTCCTACTAGCGCTTTGGCGGAGTGGGGGTATGGGGTGAATCACGTAAAAAAAAACTGAAGCTGTTTTACTAACCGGGCTGGGCCCTAGGCCCACGCCCGGTTAATAATAGGTTAGTTTTGACCCATTTTTAATCGAGTTAAAAGTAGGTCGGACAAATTTAATTATATTTTGTAAATAAAAGACAGGAATTGCTCTCAACATATATTTCGATATCGTTCTTTAAGATTTGGTAGTTTTTATTGTCCTAGAATGTTTCATTTTGCTACGCGAAGCTTCGAGATTCACCTTAAATTTTGAGCTCCAAAAGCAGCGGCATTTTGACAGAATTCGGTTATTATCGATTTTCTCGAAAATAAATCGGTATTCAGCCAAACAAAGTATGCAGTGATTTGTTTCATATTAAGGTCTACCTAACATGAGAATATGAGCAGAATTGATTTTTCGGCTGTAGCCACAATATTTTGAAAATGTCTGACCGTTGGTAACATTCGCTCTTAAGATCTTCCAAAAAGCCCTTTGGTTGCCTGGTAAATAAATATCCAGGGTGATAAGATTGCCTTTGGTTTAATTTCTCAGGGGTGGGAATTTTAAACCCTCCCATGGACGTGGTGGTGGCTGAAATTTCATGTACACTTAAATTAGTTGGAGTGGTTTCCGGCATCATGTCATTATATGCATTTCCACTCATTATGTGTTCATCTTCAGTGTGGATGACAGTTTGAAAAGGACTGTTATTTGCCCCTCTTATTCTGGCTGCTGTGATTCTTCTCATTTCATGGTCATACAAAATTTGATTTATTTTCATTTTGATCATCATTTTTTCTGTTACTTTATGTTTCCTCTTCCCACTAACACATGCGATCAGGCTCCAACCAATTTCCTGAAACAGTTTTAACTCAGGGTTCTCTGATGTAGTTACCTCTATCCTGTGTTTACCATAATTGAGTCAAGCCAAGAATATTTAAATGTTCTAACATCTACAGTAAGGCACTTTCTATTCAACCAGAACTTTTTTTAATCTTGAGCATGTATCCTAGTGATGTTTCTGTCATTCTGACTTGTAATTTTCAAGAAACAAGTGGCACCAAGAGGTGGAAATTTTGAAAAGGTGGCTGAATACAGTTCTCCAAACTTTTGAGTACCTATGCTTTGATTTACTTTCAAATCCAAACCGTCGCAGCTAACTTGCTCAAAATTGGCAGGTTTCAAGCCCGGGGGGGTACTCCCTTATATAAGCTATATACTAGGTATGTGCAAGATGTATGGCTCTGGTTGCCAAGCAAGTGAACAGAAAGAGATACCTCTTCAGTCAAGTCTTCCCTCTTCCTTGTTTGGCGATGAAAGGGCCACCAAAGTCAATTGATGTTAGGCTAAAGGCTCGTAAGGACTTCTGTGTGCGCAACTCTGGTAAAGGGGCCATGATCTGCTTGGCTGGGGAAGCCTTATATTATTTCTTCTACAATGCATACACTCTCCTTCCCACTTTCTGATTGCCTCCCTTGCTGCAATTATCCAATACTGGACTGAATGTGCTAGCACTTGATTAGTCCCTCCGTGTTGATTCTGCTCATGAGCGTGCTTGATTATGAGGGTGGTAATCCAATGGTTGCGAGGCAGAATAATAGGATAACGGGTCTCCCATGGCAAACACTCTGCATACCAAAGTCTTCCATCACTTCTGAGGTCTCCGGCTTCATCTAACACTGGTCTCAACGGAAGCAGTATATTTCCGCCTGGGAGTTCTCTTCTGGTCTTCACTGCTCGGATTTCTTCTGCAAAGACGTCTTACTGTGCCTGTCTGATATATTGCATTCCTGCCACAGTCATTTCATCAGGTTTCAAGGCACCTTCTCTTCGAAGAGCAGCTGGAAAACGACAGTTCTCTAGGAAACGGTTTACCCTCGCAAAAAACTCTGTGGCTCAAGGCGGTCTTCACTAGCTGAAGCAAGGAATGTCTGCTCCTCTGCACGTCCTGCCTCCTGGTACGGTTTTTGGACCTCAATGTCTGGTCCCCTCTTGATTTCCATTTTCGTCTCAGGCCACTCAGTGGGATCTTGCTGTAGGAATGATGGGCCATTCCACCACTTTTCTTCTTTGATGAGCTTGGAAATGCTTAATCCTCTGGTCAGTAGGTCAGTTGGGTTCTGTCCAGTCGATACTTGTCGCCACTGGTCTGGATTGGTCGAGCCTCGGATTTCTCCAACACGATTGGCAACAAATGGCTTGAACTTTCGATTTCGGCCACGGACCCAGTAGAGCACGTCCATACCATCAGACCAGAACACCCACTAATGTTTCTCAATGCCAAGCACTTTTTCAACTCTCACAAAGTCTGAGCCCTACTACAGCGGCCATCAGTTCCAACCGAGGTATGCTTGTGGCATAGAGTGGAGCAACACATGACTTTGAAGCCCCAAGACAGCAACTTACAGTCCCGTCCTCATAGAGATGTCTGGTGTAACAAACTGCACCGTACGCTTCTTGGGATGCATCAACAAGAGTGTCTACAATATGCGAGCCAGCGAGGCAGCGAGGCAGATGTGCGAGGCAGCGAGGCATGCGAGCCAGACGTGCGAGGCATGCGAGCCAGACATGCGAGGCATGCGAGCCATCGACCAAAACATGCGAGGCAGACATGCGAGCCAGTCAAATTGTATTACAAAGACATTTCAAGGATAGCTGCTATCTCCCTGGCCGTCTGCTGCCATTTTGAATACCGAGAAGGCCCTGAGGACGAGATTGACTGTCATGCATCAACCTTGTCCCCAGGGCCATCTCCGCTTTCAAGATGGCGGGTGGGCGCGAAGAAGACCCTGGCGAAGAGCAGGTCACGTGACCACAAAATTAGCCATCTGCCATCTTGAAAGCGGAGATGGCCCTGGGGACGAGGTTGGTCACGCATTATGTGCGAATATGTAAATTCAGGTATGTAATAATTGGAGCCCTCCAAATCCATCTTCAGCAACGTTCGGACATCGTCGGATCATCTTCGGCAACGTCCGGAAATTGTCGGAACATCTTCCTGAATCCAGTTTAATAAAAAGTTTTGCTATTCTTAGTAGGAACCAGATAAGGGCGAAATCCCGTCTCTGAGACGGGACTGAGCCCGCGATTTTCGTCCTGAGGTTGCTAAGCAACATGACGTAATCCTCATTATGCTGGTGTGAAATTTTTGGATTACAAGTACTCGCGCAGTTTCTTGCAACTTGATTGGATAATAATAACAATGGGAAACGACACCCTTAAAACAGTGGAAAATTGACTGCTTGCTCGTCCACGCTTTTGCCGCTTGCGCCCACGCTCGGGTCTAAGAGAAAAGGGAGACTGTAAGCAGTCTAAATATAAAACAATGCAATAGAGCAAATGCACTCAGTCCTGTGGGACTCAAATGACCAATGCCATGGCAGCCATGTTGGTGTACCTAACAAATTAAAGTCTTTTGTAAGGGTATGACGTCAAGTGCATACGCTCTATATTCCCTTTGATGACGCATGACGCTATTAATTAATTTTTCAATCTCAAAGTTTATTTAGCTGAAAAGAAAGGTAGTTATCATGACAGTGACACCATAATATGTCCGCAATCGCAGGTACCGAACAGAACTTTATTAAATGTAAATATGACAGAAGAAGCACAAGTGGTAACTTAATACTAAAATCAATTAATATTAACCATGTCTTTTTGTTCAGACGTTAATTCAGGGTCGTAGATAACATCAACATCAGATTGGAATGTTTTTATAAACGAATTTCTTGGCAACTTTGCTATACATTCTTTCCTTGGACAAAAATAAAATGTCCTTTTTATCCATGTTAAATTAAAAGTTCTGTATGAGCCCTCTGTGCTGGCTTGGAGTTTTCCAAACAAAATCGAGGTCTTGCAAGAAGCGCACTTTGCCTCTTTTCGAGTTTTCTTAATTTCAATTTTGTAAACTTGATTATCTGCGCTACATTTATGTAAATCTGTCAGGGGAACATGCTCTAGGAATGCATCAATGATTGTAGACCATTCTGCATTTGAAAACTGTCATTTGTAGATTAACAAGCATGACTTTTCAAAGTTAAAGACGCTATGGAAAAGCCAAACCAAATGGTGACAGGTTTTTCTGCATCCAGGGCTCGAGCAAGTGGTGCTCTCCTTGGATAGCATAACATTTTGTAAGTAGCCCATGGTATCTAAAATGCGGAACTGAAACAAAGCCATGTCACTTTTATATTCAAGGATGTCCATGGACACCCCTTCTACAGTTTTTTCGAAGAACTTCAACTGCTTCTTATTGACAGAATCTGTTTTCTTGTTTGCTGCTTTTGAAATATTACTAGCTTTCTTTCTTTTGTCTGACCTATGGCTGTCTCTCGTGTTCACTTTAAAATCAAGCTGTGCAGTTCCAATGCTCTGCAAGACTGTGCTAGTATAGATTCCGCGTTATCAGCAATGTATTGAATTGCATCTGTGGATGCTTGTTGATCCCGAAGCAGGTTTTCTTGTTGTTGTTCAGCACGATCTACTACAGAGGGCCCACGTCCCACTGTTTTTAGGCTAATTTGTTGCCGTTGAATTTCAGCAGCTTCTAGTATAGCTGATGAACAATCTGTAGTCACAACATCAAGAAGTCTCTTACGATAGCCCGAAGCACTAATTGACTTAGCATTAGCAACTTCTGCTGACGATGCTGAACTCGATGAGTCCGCCTTACACCAACGCTGCCACCTAAGCCTTCTTCTCCACCACTACTGTTTGAAATTGGCCATTTTCTTGTTATCAGTAGCCTTTGCTGCAATAAGTTTATCCAAAGCTTTCTCTGCTACTTCTGCCTGGATAGAAGTAGGTGCATCCATTGCATTGGACATTAACTTTGAGAACTTCGTCCTGTCTGATTCCTTTTTGAAGTGCTTCAGATGGTGATGAATGTCCTGCTTAACATGGTAAGTATCCGAGATGGTTTTGTTTTTTACACTGTTACCTTTAGCCTTGCAAAGGCCGCTCCAGAGGGCCCCGCCTTCATCTCCTATGTATGCATGGGGATCCAAGCCACGCCCACTGAAATCATTTGGATTATGCCCGTGTTCTTCTGCTAATTTTGGTAAAATCTTATTTACCGCCTCGTCAAATGTGGAAACCATTTTCGCGACATTATGGGAATTTTCCCCTGGCTTTGGTGCAAACATGCTAACCAGCTTGATGTTTCTCCGTATCAAAGGGTAGTACGTAGTCATCTCTACTTCCGAATACTGTTTTGCATGACTCTCACATCCGTCCAAGCTCACTGGCTCAGGAACTATTCCCAGAGTGATAAGGGCCGCAAGGCGAATTTTCTGTTCGGAGGAAAGAATGACAAAGTCATCACCCACTTCGAGGATCAAATTGTTATCCAAACCTCATTTAGCAAAGTCCTCTTTCAACACACGGACAGCTTCAATATCTGATCCTCCAGGCCTTGTGGTCTGTTAAACTTTACTTTGCAGGTATTCAAGATGCCTTCTGTTGCTATATTGCATGGTTACATCGAGAACCTCTTGTCCACTCTTGTCACTTAGCAGGGCCTCTCTTACAGTATCCATTTGTATTTGACCTGGCGTGATGGTGGGGCGAACACGTACTACATTCTGTTGGAGCTTCGCTTCAGTCATTAATGGATACTGGATTATAATCTAGTATCAATAAATCTCTGCACGCATTGCATACCTATGATGCAGAATTATAATCTAGCATCAATATAAACCTCTGCACACATTGTGTCGTTCCAGAAAATATCCATACCCCCCCCACGGAGGGTCACGGAAATTCCGAGGGGTAGGGGGGTCTAAAAGTGATAAATTTCCGAAGGGGAGGGGGGTACAAAAAGAGTTTTCTTTCCAGAGGGTTTCCCTTCTGAACAAGCACATCAAAATTCGTAAGAAATACTTACGTACTTTGCTCTATTATCGGAGAATGAAACAAAGCCAAATCAAACGTTCTGACCATTGAAATAATCCCAAACATCTTGTTCTTTCATGCATCTTTTATTTTCTTAGTTTACCGCCTCTCAAAAACTGTCTCTAGAAGTTGCAAGCACGAACCTCCGAACTGAACCGAACCGAATCAAAATGGCCGACCAAAACTCCTTCCCAGTCCCCTGACCGTTGTTTCTTGGAAAAGCCAGGTTGCTCAGCTTTGTTACGAACGCGAACGATTCCTTCGTCGAGTATAGTAAGCGCTAGCAATGGCAAAATCTCTTGAAAACAAAAACATAATCAGACTTCAAGACAAGTAAGTTAAATGTTTGATTGGAAAGAAATATATTCTTTCTTTTTTTGGATTAAATTTGCGATTCACGTTCATTGTTTGTTCTTTCGGTAAGCTGTGTTAGCCGTGTGCGTGTTGATGAAAGTGATCGAAATAAATGTTGCGCTAACTGGTAAGCTTTTGTCGCTATTTTTCAAGTATAAAAAGGTTTTCAATTTCCAGGGGGTAGGGGATTTTCAAATTAAAACTCATGGAAATTCCGGAGGGTAGGGGGGTTCATCAAACACCCGCTGGAATGGAAATTCCGAAGGGGTGGGGAGGTCCAAACAAAATAACCCTCCGTGGGGGGGGTTTGGATATTTTCTGGAATGACACATTGTATACCTATGATACAGAATTATGATCTGGTATGAATAAACCTCTGCACGCATCGCATACCTATGATACTGGATTATAATCTGTAGTATCAATAAACCTCTGCACGCATTGCATACCTATGATACTGGATTATTGCTGTCCGCATAGGGCAGCCTCCTATTTCTGTTCTGAGACTCGATTTCAGGATATCCGGATGCGGCATGCTGGATGTTTGTTAGCAGTACCCAGTCCCCTCCGCGTGAAAAGTCTGATTGGTGACAACCATTGTACGCTCAAATTTGCACGAGAAGAGACGATTGTTGTTTTCGGGATTTCTTTTGCGTGCTCGAGGAGACGCTGTTTTGCTCTGATGCTTTATTGTAGCCGATTTCGGCTATTTTGAGACACTGTTGCACATGCTCTTGCACGAAAGGATCTTGCGTGACATTGTTTTATTACCAAGCCGCCTTGTTTCTAGCGAACATATGAACTGACCTTTGTGAGATCCGAGTCGCGTGCTCCTTTTTCTACGATTTCACGACAATCACATCGACAATTAAATATTTGGACACGTTGCATTGTGTTCACAATTTATTGGTTTACATATACTTGAATTGCCTCAAAAATTAAATATTTGGAAAGCAAAGACGAAGCGCGTGTTTCTGGCTGTGACATTGTAACAAATGTGTCTGTCACTACCAGATGTTGGCTTTGAGCTTTGTTATTATAAGGTTATTTTGAGACGCAATTGCACGAAATGATCTTGCGTGACATTGTTTTATTATAAAACCAGTGATGATAATGAAATTACAAATGTGGCAGCACTTCACTTCCAATATGGTACCCCTAGTTATAATCTAGTATCAATAAACCTCTGCACACATTGCATACCTACATGTATGACACTGGATTTTAATCTAGCATCAATACCGTAAAAGCTTATTTAATTTCAGGTCTCAAGAAAGAGGGAGGGCTAAATAGAGCTTTTATGGTAGTCCTCAGCACACAATTGCAAACCAGGCTTATCTCGTTTTGCCCTGTTAAAAATAGCACACTACAATAACTTTAATACTTACTTGTCATCAAAAAGAGCCCTTTTGGTGCATTCAATTTCTTCAACTTCAATTTTGGAAATCCGGGTCTTCTTTGTCGGTTTATTTTCGGCTGAACTCAAGTCCCTTAAACTGTTCGCCAAGTCGTCGAGTATATCCTCCTACCAAAAAGTTATTAGAATATTTTAAAATGAACAGTGGGCAAAATAATGATCTTGGGTATCAAATTTAATCTGACTATTTTGGTGTGTTAAACCCTATTATTGTTCCCAGGATAAATTCGAAAAGTTTGGCGGCTTTTACTTTAATATTAAAAAGTTATTAATGGTCTAGGTAGGCAGATCTCCCCACCCCCGATCTAAATAGGGTATATTTGGGTGGTCAGATTTTTAAACAGTTTATGTTAAAGTAAAGATGTGGTGATTTTCTTGGGTTAATTTTTGTTCAATGGTTAAGGAAAAGTGTCATTTCATGTCAAATCTCACCTCAACAGTCGGTGGATCAAACCCTATAGTGTGTGATAAAACCTGCTCACCGTTACTTTTCTTTGCCGTTTACGCTTTCATTGTTTTAACTTCTCCTTCCTTTCTCTGTCCTCAGAGGTTTCAACACCAGAACTTAGGATAATGTCGTCTGGGGAATCCTATTTCAAGAAAGTAACGTGTAACTAATTAAGCACAAAATATTCAACCCCAAAGAAATGTGTTCCTATTTAGAGGAATAAATATTTCAATTTGTTTTTCATCTACATTACAAAATAAAAGATAAAGATATCCATTCTTGTAAAATGTCATTTATTTCTAATCAATTTAGTTATTAATCTACATAGAAAGATTGAATTAATCTACACAAAATACGTAAGCTTACGCAAAGCCATTCAAACAGGTCAAAAACTTCACAATAATATATTAAAAACTTAGCAGCTGAGTGTGAACTGTTTTGTAAAGAAATGGCCATAACCAGTATTGTGTCGGTCTACATGTTGCACTAGTGGTCCCATGAAAAATGAAAGTAAATGTTATCCTTAATTAAGGCATAAAATCACTTACCTTAGTATCATCAACAATCACTTCCACATCATCAACTGAACCAACATTCACGTTTGTGTCAACATTCACTTTCACATCATTGACTGAGTCATTATCCAGTTCCATGTCATTCACTGAATCACTCAGATCTACATCATCAGCAACTCCCTTCAGCCAGTCCTGAAGAAAGCAAAACAAGAACGAAAGTTTGCCTTCTTCAATGTAGAAAAACTAATTATCGATGGAAAGATCTACCGGGGACCTGAAACAAAACGTTTTTCGTTTTATGGTCGACTTATGGAAAGCGGTTAATCAGCAGTGTTATAACAGACAAGTAGTCAATGTCGAAACTTTCAAGTACTTGAGTTTTCTTGCCAAGTTGGAAAGTGTGCCGTCTGAAAATTTAGGCACGTAAGGATTGTCACTGTTATTGTAAGTATTCAGTGCGTTACTATGTTACCCCATAGCTTTTTCTTGTACATTTTTACTTGGTTAGTAATTCAATGTTGTTCCGTACACTTACTTTATATTCGTTTCAAATTACAAAATATAAATCTCTCCATCGACTTATTCTATTCATTACCGCCTCCGGAGCGATCAAATCTGCAAATTGCACGAAGTATACTTTTGTATGGATAGCTTAGATGAGCCTAAAAATCATATCACTTAATGTGAGAGGCTTAAACAAAACCTCGAAACGAAGACAAGTATTTAGATGGCTTCATCAGCAAAACTCGGATGTCATTTACTACAAGAGACATACTCCTCACCACAAACTATAAATTTATGGGAATCCGAATGGGGCGGAAAATTTTTCGCAAGCCGGGGCGTAATGATATTGTTTAAACCGCGACTAGATGTAACGATCGAGAAAATAATTTCTGACAAAAACGGTAGATATATTTTAACAGAAACATTTGTTGATGGATCAAAACTCATTTTCATTAATATTTATGCACCAAACGATCAAACACAACAAGTGAAGTTCCTAAGGGACTTGTCTTCATCAGTGTTAAACCAAACTGTTAATGAAAAGGTGGTGCTTGGTGGAGATTTTAATTGCGCTTTGAATAATATCGATAAACGTGGAGGGCGATCTTTTGAGAGCAAAAAAAACCGCCATTCAAGAAATTAATGAGCTGACAAACACTTTTGATCTGGTGGACATGTGGAGACAAACGCATCCGAGTGTCCCTGGCTTCACCTGGAGCAATGCATCTTTGAAAATTCAATGTAGACTAGACTACTTTTTCTCGTCTAAAAATATGCTACACTTGATTACAGAGTGTCAGATAGTTCCCAACATTTTTTCAGACCATTCGGCACTGCAGCTATGTATAAGCCCTGAAGAAAAAGAAGCGAAACGGGGACCAGGATTTTGGAAATTTAATAACTCATTACTTACCGATAAAGAATATGTAGAACTTGTCAACAAAAGTATTCCTACATTTGTATCAAAGAATAAAGATCTTGAAGATAAAGGGTTATTTTGGGAAATGATTAAAATGGAAATCAGAGCCACCACAATATTTTTTTCGAAACAAAAGGCCAAACAAAAACGAGACGAAGAGAAGAAACTTCTACAACAATTTTGTTGCTTGCAAGAGCAAATACGATCCAATTTTAATGACACCATTGAAACTGAAATTGATCGCGTCAAGAACAAACTTAAAAAAATCACCGCTAGTAGAACTCAAGGTGCGATGGTCCATAGCAAAGCTAAGTGGTACGAATTCGGCGAAAAAAATAGCAAATACTTTTATAACCTAGAGAAAAGAAATCACAAGAAAAAAAACATAACCTCGCTGACAAAAGAAAGTGGTACTATTTTATCTGACCTAAAATTAATCCTAGAAGAAGAAGCGAGCTTCTATAAAAAAATTTATGAATCCAAAAATACCGATCCAGAAAACAAAACTTTTTCATCTTTTTTTCAATCTGATGGCCTTACATTCCTTAGTAACTTAGAAGCGGAACAGTGCGAAGGACTTTTAACATTGGAAGAATGTGCGAAAGCAATTAGCAGTTTTCAAAATGATAAAACACCTGGATCTGACGGCTTCACTGTCGAGTTTTATCGCCGATTCTGGCATGTGCTTGGAAAACCCATGGTTGACAGTTTTAACTACGCGTTCCAAAACGGATGTTTGTCAATTTACCAAAGACTCGGAATTATATCGCTAATCCCCAAAAAAGACAAGAACTTAGAATTTTTGAAAAATTGGAGACCAATAACCTTGCTGAATATTGATTACAAAATCGCCACAAAAGCTATTGCAATGCGCCTAGAAAAAGTATTACCAACAATCATTCATCCATGTCAGGCAGGTTATATGAAAGGTAGATATATCGGAGATACGCAATAGAAACACAGTCGCTTGAGCTTGAGTTTGATCGCGTTCGCTTGAACGTCTATGCATGTCATTTAATTGACCATGTTCAGTTGGAGGTAATTAACTGTGTGTTTCTATTGCGTACCAAGTCAATCGACCTCAATAAAAACATTGGTTGACTACGCTGGGTAAAGCTAGGATCTAAACTAAATTGATATTCCTAACTGGTAGGCGAAAAGTTTACTGAATGAAAATAACGGAATAGAGAGATGAAGAATCATGTTTGTTTTTCCCGCAAACGGCAAAAATCCCACTTTAGCCGTCTGCCGTTTCTACGTCTTTGTCGTGAATTATTTTTGATTTTTCTGATTTAATGACTCGATGAAAAGTAAACAAAATAAATTGACGTTCGCCGTACAACGTGGTGCTTTATCTCTCTCATTTATCTAAATTACCCGGGTTTCATAACATTGACTATCTAACAATAATTGCAGTCAGGGATGGACATAACAAAATCTAAATAGTGTAAAACGTTCTGTACAACAGTCACAACAACTTAATCAATTAATCGATGGTCAAACGGGAGCGCGAGTTTCAACTATCATCGACTCTCATGCGCCGTTTGACCAGGGCCTAACGGTTCACTTTGCTACGTTGTACATAACGTTTATACGTTATATTTATATTAGTCAGTGTCAGACACAGTTTAAATTTTGTTTTGCTGGCAATGTTCAAACAAATTAATAATCCAAGGTTAAGCGCTAACAGGACCCGGTTGTTCAAAGCAGGATTAAGCGTCAAGTTTTACAGCACATAAGTTATTTATCCATAGTGATTTCTTCCATTTGTCGTATCCTTCATTTTTGGCCAATTGCATGTAACTTAAAATTGTCCGTGTAAAAATAAAGAGGGGAACTACCTTGATTACATCAATCGGCTTTCTAACAACCGGGTCCAGGTGTCTACTATGAGTATACACTCACCTCGTCGTTTTCGGACTCGTCTGGTTTGTTCTTTTTGGCTAAGCTCGGAGAGGCTTCTTCTGCTGTCCGTTTGGTTCCATTCTGTGGGGGCTTCAACGGAGAAGACACATCATCGAACAGGTGAGCATTTGCTGGATCCTCCGCAAACAGTTTATCTTGGTTGTTTAGATTTGCCACATCATCTGGAACAAAGTCAAAGAACTCGTTAATTTTCTATCACTTAACCACTGGCAGAGTATTAATTTCAGAACATAGCCTCAATGAAACTTACCAGATGATGCAATAACCATTGCCTCCAATGTTTTCCCTTTGTGTCTGAGCGTGACAGAAGTAAACTTTCTCGGCTCAACATCCCTAAACTGTGTTTGAGTTTCCTTATCTCTCAACTTTTTCGTTTCTACAATGCAAGTGGTTTTGTTCAAACCAAAATAAACGAGGCATAATTTAGGTACTTTCATAAGACCACGGAGAGCCATGCTACTTGTTTACTTCCTTTAGTTATCAGGTAAAGAGATAATGTGATAACAGCACTTGAAGGCGTTTAAATAGTTCAAGATCCCGCAAAGAGCCAATAAGAAAAGATTAAGAAGACAATTGATTTGTTTGTAGGCGGGCAAAAACTTTGTCTCACCTTTTCGATAACAATGTCATTTAATTAGGGTTTGAATAACGGCAAAAACTTTTACTACACAATTATTCGCGCGTCGGTTATTGAGTAAAACTAGTGCTTTTGAAAACAATAGGACTGTGCGTGTGCGTTGATTGAGATCTTTCAACAAGCGCTTGCTCGCGCATTGATTTTCGAAGAAAAAACTTTTCAACTGACCGTCAGTGAAAAGAATACAATAGAACCGCGCTCGCGCATTGATTTTCAAAGAAAAACTTTTCAACCGACCGTCAATACAAAGAAAATAGAAGCGTGTTGATTTTCGAAGGGAAAAAATATTTTCAACAAGCGCTCGCTCGCGCATTGATTTTCGAAGAAAAAACTTTTCAACCGACTATCAGTGAAAAGAATACAATAGAACCGCGCTCGCGTGTTGATTTTCGAAGGGAAAAAAATGATTTTCAACAAGCGCTCGCTCGCGCATTGATTTTCGAAGCAAAAACTTTTCAACCGACCATCAGTGAAAAGAAAACAATAGAACCATTGATTTTCGAAGGGAAAGAAAGATTTTCAACAAGCGCTCGCGCGCACGTTTATTTTCAACCAACCATCACTGAAAAGAAAACAGATTTTCAACCCGCTTCTGGCAGTAGAGGTTTAAAATTCTCCCACTAGATCCTTTGACTTTCACACGCAAGGCAATAACAGAATTATCATGACACGTTAAACTGATTTATTTGAGATAATATATATTGCAATGTGTTCTTATACAGTTCCTATACGGATAAAATGTCTACGTGACGTTTGGAGAAACAAGATCCTCGGTCCCCGGACGGCAAAATTCTCGAATCTCCTTGAAAAGGTATTCTGCACGATCACGACTGATACCTTTGGGAATGACCACAGGTGGAAGCAAATCAGGTTGTGGTACGTTTCTTTCGCTTTGAAGAATGTTAACTGCCGTCTCCTCTGATGACCAGTACTCTTTGCAAAACACAGTTCCTGGATAGTCCTTATCAAATCTGAAGTGATGATAGGTTTTTAAACGGGGTATCTTCTTGAAGAATTGACCAAGATAGGTCATCCAGTCATAAGTTGGAATACGGACCGTTCCATTGTGTAAACCAACAAATTCAGCAGTGTTAACAGTGGCCGATTCCTCCACTGCCCTCGCTATATCGAATAGCGATGAAATAAATGTTTTTCTAGTTTTTTGCTTCACTAGCCCGAAGCACCAGTCTGGTGAGAATTTGGTGTGACCCGCTAGGAGAAAGTTGTACTCAATTGAAAGTTGTACTCAGTTGTACATAAATGCATTGTTTTTGTTTTGTGCCCCACAGTTGTCAGCATGTACCTGAGCAAGTGTTTCACCAAGTCCGTGACGCTCAAAAAAGTAGTGAACAAAAGATATTGTGCTGTTTGCTCCCTTCCCTGTTAGGACAGCTTCATCTATTAAAAAGTTTACTTGCCTCGGAATGGCCTCGCAGCAAACTCCAAAGAGACCGCATTTACGGGGGGTCTTGAAATAAATCGGGCCCGGTTGGTAAGGGTCAGTAGGATAATGAAGCTGCTGGGCATAGTCGTACGAATAATGTACTGTTCCGTCAAGACTGCATGGTGCGCGTTTTTCCGTAAATCAACGCTTTTGAGATGCTCAGCGAGAGCGTCCTTGGTGGTTTTACAACAGTTTTTTGTAAAATTCCCTTTCGCCTGTAGCAAGATGTAAGTGTCGCTCTTGTTGTCTAACGACTTCTGCTTTTTGGGACTCTGGTAAATTAGCAGACCTGTGGATGTGATTGTTATTCTTTTGACAAGTTCAACAGAGATCTGATGCTGGTCTCATGATGACGATAAATGGGCAAAGCTGCCTCCACAAGTCGCAAAACTTTGAGTAGCCAACAGCTACTTGGCCGGTGGCAACGCAAACGTCTTGATAAATTTTCCACAATTTGTGCTTTGTTAAAGAAGATGGCAGAAGTTTCACATCTATTCTCTTGAAACCTGGTACACGACCAGGCAGAAGTAGAGCTTGCTCCTCTGCGACATTCATTATAAACTTGACGACCCGTTCGATAGACTCAGCACTTAAAGCGGAGCTGGGAAGGCGTTTGTTGTTCCCATGAATGCGAAGAGTTAATCCGTTATTCCTGTAATGTTTTACGAGACTGTAAAATCTTGTTTTGTGAAGGCGATGCATGAACAAAAATGTTTTCAAACAAATTCTATGGTTGTGAAAATAAAAAGGCATCCTGGTTTGCTGCCGTTTCTTTTCCGTCCTTCCCGAATTGCTGACTTCATCACAGTTTATGGAGCTATGTATTGTTCCTAAAATTACAAGATCGAGTTCGGTGGAGGAAATTCAAAACAGTTGTTTCGACAATCGATTATTTCCTCAATTTGAATGGTAGAGCTGCATGGTTTTCCTTGGTCACCTTGAGAACATCCACATGTTTGACTTATAAATGCCTCCACTTTCGCTCGCTCAGATTTGTCGACCTCCGAAAACTCAAACTCGAAGTCATTGTCAGAGTCAATGTTGCCCTCATCGCCTTCTTCATCGCTGCTAAAATTGCCATCTTCATGGTCATCCTGATCCTCAACCGGTCTGATATTGAAATAGGATTCTGCAACGGATTGCAAATCGTTTTCGCCGCAAAGAAAATCTGGATATTCTTGGTCATGAGATGCCATGTTTTCATCAACTCAATGAATGTTTTGAAATGTTTTGAGGCCAGCAGTGTCGCCTACAGTAACTATGGAAACTGAATAAATCGAGTGCGCGCAAAGCCTCACGCTGAAAAGAGCGACGACTGGGGACGAGTCAGGCTCGGTCGAACGTATGCGATCGGATAAATCGGCGCATTTATCTTGTTTTTTTTTTTGTTTGTTTATGTTTCGCGTACGAAAATGAAATCAATGTGTTTCCTTGTAGTCTTTTCTACTCCAAAGCAAACAACAGTACAAAAAGCTGGGGAATATTCAGGTAATAACGGTATTAATAATCAGAGCAAAGCAATGATTCTCCGGCCCGGCGATGTAGTCTGGTAATAAGCTTAACATGTAAAATAAATCTACCGCGTCATGACTAGCGTGTTAAGAAACAAAGAAATAATCGTGTCAATCTACCATGTTAAAATATAAAGCTCTACCGTGTCGAACCGTGTTAGCCAAATGCATACAAAGGCCACAAGCACGTTACTCGAAAGCAATTGTTTTAACTTGCATATCGCACGATAAGCGTGTCGTGTCAGTAGCGTGTGAACGTGTCAGTACCGTGCCGTGTGCGTGCGTTCACCTTATTCACTGTTTTTCCCGTGGAGGGTCACATATAGTGGATTTACAGTCGTAATTTTATATCAACATTAAAAGTGAGCAAGTACCGCTTGCTTATTTTATAAATACCTTTGAATACAATCTCTGAACCTTCCGTTGCAAGGTCTTGACTTCTGTAGAAAGGCTGGCTTTCGCTTTTGCAAGCTCTTCCTGCAGGCTTTTTCTTTCGGTTCTTTGCCTTCACAAATTGCCGAACGGCAAAGCGATCGAGAAAATATCGAGCATCAGCCGACTCGTAAGATCATCTGACATAAAACACCCACAAGAAGATTCAATATTTCTGTAAAATTAAAAGCGAAATCACCAAAACAAAAAACATAGGATTCTTACCAAAGGTTCGTAGTGTCCAAATTTACATCACTCGACTGTGTTCAGGAGAACTAAAAAGCCTTTTGAAGCGAAAGTTAGCCATTTTCCGGCTTATTTGGTTTAGCGCCATACCTTCCAACAGGAAGAGTTAATTTTAATTTTTTCCATCGCCTTTACTATGGCGATTTTGGTATCAAAAGAAAGCTAGATTTTTGCACTTTCACGGCAATTTGCTCTTCTTGAATTCCGCGCTTTCCCGTGATGCCAATCGAGCCATTTTTTACTGCCGTAACTAGTTCCCAGGACTAACTGTCATAACAACGGCCAGACCCGCCATCTTTGGCGACTATTTCGTGACTAGAAATTGGAGACAGCTGACCCGGCGTGATCAGATTCAAGAATTTTGTTAGTTTTGATTAACCTAAAAATTCGCTTCCACATATAATAGTCTAAGAGCTGTAATAACAAAAAAAACATCACGTAGCACATCAACTACATAAAAGGTCTGTATCCAGATTATGATAGAACATAATCAGTGCATCATTTCTAGGTATGATGTACTATAGATTTATGGGGTCAGGGGGGTGTAGTAATAAAAACCTTTTGGGGTAGTATAGTTCCACGGATATAAATTGTGTTTTATTTGGGGAGGGGGTACAAGTGGTAGTTACTTATTTTCGTTTCTTTGTTTCTCAAAGTGGACTTCTCACTCACGCCTAAGCTAACTTATGGAGTATATTAAACTATCTGCCATCTGCTCTTGCTGTCAAAGTTATACTCTTGAAACCAGGGGGGGGGGGGGGGTCGGGACTCCTGTTAACATTATCTATCCTTATTTAAAAGAGGAAATAAAAAGTTAACTGCATAGTATTGGTACAGTAGTTGTCACCAAATCAATAATTAGCTTAAAATATGTTTTTTGTTCAGTTGTACGCTAACTTACGTCATCTGACGTCACAACTGTGTCAGTTTAGAATTAATGGCGGCCATCTTGGATTCCGGTGACACTAGGAAATCGGCTGAAGTGATTCGAATACGAATTCGAATTGAAAAAAATTAAGATGGATATAAATCGGTTAAGTTGTCACCGAATTAATAATGAGATTAATATGAATTTTTATCATTAGCCATGTCATCTGACATCACAAAATTGTCCCAGTTTGGGATTGATGGTGGCCATCTTGGATTTTGGTGACACTGGGAAATCAGTGAAGCTCTTTCATCCTTGATCCAAAATTATTAAACGATGCATAAAATGAATGTATCAACATTTATTTTAGCTATCTGATCTTGGTTTTCAACATTTAGTAGTCGTATTGACAAGCAAGGGAGACATTGACTGAAATGCAGCAATATTTGCTTACATACATCATCTCTTGCCGAAATCATGGCACTACTTGTTTACAAATGTACTGATTGTTGACTAAAACTGAAAAATAAGTTATGATCAACAATTCATGAAAGTGGACTTTCAGTGCGTTCTTCCAGCAATGAAATATACATAGTAAGTAATGATCGAAGAGTTACACATTGTCTCACAGATTTGTTCAGCCATCATCTTCATCACTTGAACAATCATCAAGGAGAACTTCGAAAGGATTCCCATACTCATCTCCGCTCATACAGAGGCATGCTTCGGTGCAGGTCATTTCATTTGCCTTACAAGGGCAAATGTCACTTCTCTTGCATCCAGATTTCTTGCATTTGCAAACAGTAAGCTCTAGCAATCCCTTTGGCGCAGGCTCCTTTGACATCAACAGGACTTCTAGATTTCCATCTTGTAACTTCCATCCATTACCAGAAGGGGTTGGTAAGGCTTGTATTGCCTCCATAGACCGCTTCCATATAAATGCTTGATAGTTACATCTTTCGATGTGGTGATACAGACTGTCCATTGTTGGTGGCAAGGACTCACTTTTTTGTTTCTTTTGACAAAACATCCAGTATCTCAACTGATCTGCACAGCTGTCAGACTTCTTGTACTGGAATAAAGCGAGCAAATGAAGACCTCACACGCCCTTGAGGTTTCTGATTGTAATGGCAATTCATCCCCCAATTTGGCAATCCCTGGATGGAAAGCAATATTCTTTTTCAGGGTGACCCAGGACTTTTTATTTCCAATGCCAAAAAGACCACTTGTGGAATCACATCCTGTAAGGGCATGAAAACATGGAAGCGCAGCACAGATATCAGGACCAAGACTTTCCACAAGGCTATGAACTGTAATGAAGCACAACCTGTCCTTAACGCCAGTGCGAAACCAAAGCTGTTGACAAGCCAACAAATTGAAGAAGTGTACAGAAAGAATTGCAACATCAGTGTCAAAGGACTGAACTACTACCCGATCATGATCATGTGATGCATCTTGGGCATGGAGAATCATCCTTATGTCTGCCTCTTCATGATCTGATAGCAAAGGTAGAATGGGACTTGTTGAGCCTTTTATCACCAACACGGCTTTGTTGCACTCTTTAAAACCACCTCCTATGCTATGACAAGTTCTTGTCCATGGCATAGTTCTTCTTGGCCAATTTGGCACCATCTTTGTGACATGAATGCTGTAAGGTTTGCTTTATTTTGTGGATTGCTGATGTACTTGTTCCACTGTGTTGGGACTGGAGTGCTCGACCCAATGATTCTAATCTCCAGGACGGAAGAGGAACCACGACGTTCCCGTTCATTTCCTTTGATGGAGTAAGGTTTGTCGTATCTATCAAACACAACATCAACCCTGTTACATCCTGGCTGTTGAAACGGGGATTTGATAAGCTGAAAATATTTATCGGCCATCTCTCCAAAGCTTTGTGCACCACCAGCTTTCACCATCTGAACAATTGCCATCCCATCTAAAATGTAGGCCGTAGCAGTGTTCTCTTGCACTGGAAGTCTTGACAGCACATCCACAGATTTTTCCAATTCTGCCAGGAGAACACTTTTGGTAGCTTTTCTTAACGAACCATCCACATGAGCAAGAGCATAAGGCACTGTTGATAGCTCATAGCTCAGAACCTCTTGTAAGTGTACACTTCGTGAATTTGCAGTAATTAGAAGCCTGCCAAAAAGATCTTGATATGCATTGACAGTAAGGATCTTTTCATCTGCGACTTGCCTCTTTTTTGAAAGAGAAGCAAATGTTTCAATCTTGAGATGTGGCAAGGGTTCCCAGAACTTCACTTCATTGGTGTTCAATCTTTTTTCAACGAACTCTTTCATCTGCTTTTCTCCTGATTCTGCTGAGGTTATAAACCGAGCAGCCTTTTCGTCTGGCATGACCACACCTGTTGCAATATTCAACAATGAACAACAATCTTCATCATCAACATTTTCCAAGCAAAAGGGATCTGTCATGACATCGAGCACAGTGCTGACAAGCCTTTGCACATCAGACTCATCTTTCTTTAGCCCTTGAGATCCAGCCTCTTTGTGAGAGCCAACTCTGTGACCATCATCCATTCCACATAACTCTTTGGTTGCAGTTGCAATTGCGGCCCTCTCATGACTAGTAAGAAACCATCGTGCCGGAGCACCAGGGTTCTGTGTAATACCAATAATGCCACCACTGCTTTTGCTGTCAAGGTTGATGCTTTGCTCTAATGCCATGTCTGTCCACACCTGGCTGAATGCGTGGGTACTTCTGTTAACTGCATGGCCACCCTGGCAGAATTCTTTATGAACCTCAGGTGCAGTGACGGCTAGCTGATCCATGTCTGCAAGGTAAACAGGCAGCCACCTTGAGTAATTCACACGATCCATGGAGAAGGAATGAGGAGACATTTCCATAGTTGATGCAAGATGCAACGACCAGCTTCCTTCACGTTCTGCTCTGATAAAGCTCAGAAGTAGTGCAACCATTTCAATGTAAGAATCCCAGAATGCAAACAGCTTAGACTTTGTCTTCCCTCTTGTCTGAATGTGTCAAAAAGTTTCAGCAATTCTTAGACTATTGATGCATTGATCATATTCTTGTTCCTGGACGCTTAGGTAGCGCGGGCTGAATTTTTTAAATCCTTGGTAGGTAATGGTGGCTTTGATGTCCATTGCTGTGGGTTGCTGCCTTGGTTTTTCAGTGACTGGCTCGATGATTCCCTTGATGAATTCTGAGAACATATCTTTTTGGGAATGGAGGTACAGAATGTAGGCCATTGACCTTCTCTAACACAGTTTTTTCAGGGGGGTTGTTTGTACGCTGTTCATCAAGCATCGCTGAAATAGCATATGTGACTGTGCTGAGTGCGACAGCGACTCTGGTGACTAGATCTGTGCTCTTTGATTTTGGAGGGACGTCTCCATTTTGGATTGCGGCGTTCACTTCATTTACATGGTCGGTCTTTAATTGGCGATGAAGTTCAGCTGCAGCAAGATCTAATGAATAAGTCCTTATAATGTCATTGTGAGCATCTGCAATTGCTTTGAAGACGGGTTGGAACCCTTTGAAAGACAGATCAGCTAAATACTCGGTTGGTTGTTCTTCTTCCTCTGGGGTCGGCTTAAGGGCTAGAGGAACTGAGATTAAAAATCGGTCAAGGAGAACATGTCCCTTGTCCATTGTAGCTAAAATAGTAATGTTTAGTTTGGCATGAAAAAATAAAATTGCAAAAAATCATCCCTTGAAGGTCTACAGTAACCTTAAAGTTCCTACCTTGGTTTTTTTCTGAACTTTGCACGACCAGTCACATTAGATTGCTTCGTTTCTTTCACATTTAAGCTGATAGCACTTTCATCGCGAGGTGCTGGTGAGCAGCTACCATCAGCATCATCCTCATCATTTTCTTGGTCGTCCTCTTCTTCTTCTTCTTCTTCATCTTCACTTCTGTTTGTATCCACATTGAATACATTACTTTTTGTCTTTCGTGGCTTTACATTGGATCTATCCACGACATGAAGGCGAATACAGACATACATACATACTCTATTTGGTGACGCAGGTCCTGAAGTACTTTGTTTGACTTCTTCGACATCTTTTAGAAACCTTTTTGGTTTCAATTTTTTTCTTGTCTCTGGTGAAGCGATTCCTCAAGTAACAGAATAATTTCTCTGCCTCTTTTGTTATTAGCGAAGCAAATATATAAGGAGAAATTTCAAAAACCAAGGTTTCGATAAAGGTTAATAAATTGAACAAGTAGAGCTGAAATGTTTGGCACAACATACTGCTTTGCAGTCCTGCCATTTTAGCTACGTCTTCCCACCCTAAATGTTTCTTCAAACTATCCTTAAAATGAGAGCAACTTTTATCATATAACACTGGATACTTCCTAACTGCTTCGGCTAATTTTTCATCCATTTTAATATCGGAGGCTGCCATCTTGATTTTCCAGGAAGGAGTGGGACCGAGTGGGACGGGATTGGTTCATGCTCACACCTCATCACGCTTCGCTTCGCTTGCATTTGCGATGTTCACACATAACGCAAATGCAAGTGCAAGAAAATAGAAACCTTTTTTCTTACACTTGCATTTGCGTTTTCGATGTTCACACGTTCCATCGCTTGCATTTGCACTTGCATTTGTGTCGCTCGTGTGAACCAGGCTTAACTTTTCATTTCCCCAACACTGATCAATTTCTATGTTGTTACTGTGTCAATAGTCAATCTCCCTTATGGTTGAAAAAGAAAAGGGCCCCCTTTAGTTGATTAAGAAGAGACTCATCTCACTTGAGGCACCCCCTTTAGAGCACCTCTGGATCAGCTTATCATTAGGTGGGCAGCATAGATCTAGACCTTAAACCAAATTACCCCATATTGTACAAAGCTCAATCACCTAGCTTGGGGCTGAGGGTTTACTGCATCTTCAATAACGTGCAAACTCTGAAGAGCTCAATCAATGGTAGGGTTTAAACTGCTGCCGATTATCTAAGGGCAAAATGGCTGTTTAAAATCCAACCATTAGATTTTGAAATTCAGAGTTAGCATGTTATTAAAAGGTGTAGTAAATCCCGGGGAGGGGACTCCCATATAAAAGTGACGGGGGTGATCGTTGGAAATTTTGAAAGGAACCCCTAAAAAGTACCAAAAATCTTGTTTTGTGGGTACTGCTAGTACCTGTCATAATTTGTTCCGGCTTATTACCCGAAAAGGTACCGAAATAACTCTAATGGTTAGTCCCAGCCAGGATTGTATTGTCTTCTACTCCACTTGGAACAGAGTAGGAGTGGCCAAAGTCTGTTTTTGAATCAGTGTTACTGTTCGCATTGTCAGCAATGTAGATTTCGGTCCCGCTACCAAATGTTGGACCACGACTTGAGTGTCTGATAATTGCAGTTGGCGCCCTACTCACCAAGTCCTTCTTTATTGCGGAGAAAAAATATGAACGCATTTGAAGTAGAAATATATCCACTACTGGAATCTGACGAGAGTGATGAAAGAAAAGTATAATAACAATTATAGACAAGTAGATACGTTGCTAGAAAAGTAGCAACAAATGGGGATGCTGGAAGATCCGTTCTGAAACTAATCATGTTAAGTGCTGATCAGAAACGAAAACAATTATTAAATAACCTATGCATATATGGCGTAAAAAGCTTCAATTTTCAGTACATTTCTTAACTTTTGGCTTTAAGTCCAGGCTGAGCGGCTCAGCCTACCAATCACAAATCCCAACGAAATGGGTGAAGGGAATTCATCGTTTGCACTCAGCTCTTCCAAAAGGTGAATATATGCATTTGTTTTGCGAGCGCTCAATATTTATTATTTAGCTTGTTTTATTCTACATAAATCAATTAGTTGTTTGGATAAACCCCAATTCTCGGTTTCCATGATAAAAAAGCCAACAAAGCGCTTCAGAGGGGGCGTGTCCTTGCCTTTTATAGGCTCGCTCTAGCCTTCGCAGGCAACTCGTCTCCGTAGTCTAGGGGATTGCAGAAAAATCGTGCAAATGATGATACAAGCACCACATTTGGCACACTTGTTCTCCAAGTGGTACTAATCAAATCTGCCTGATTGGCCAATTGAAAATCCAAGATGGCGGCCATTTTCCAAGATTGGCCAATTGAAAATCCAAGATGGCGGCCATTTTCCAAGATGGCCGCCAGATTAGCCGCCCGAAAACCGTAATAAATCGGCACATAAAGGGTTAATCAAATTTTAAAGGTCATAAATGGATGCGATAATTTAAGACCTTTAATTTGATACCTAATTTATGGGTCTACGACCACAGGAAATACTTTAACCCATTGGGAACCATTGTCGACTTTTGTCACCATTAGTACTATTTGCACTTTGGGTCTCAAAGGGTTTTAATAAAGCACACTGACACATTTGTCAAGATGGCCACCAGATTGCCTGTTTTTTATTACGTAAGCTTTACCCCGGCTAGCAAATGTTCAAAGTTATTTATACCATGCCACTGGTCCTCCAGCTGCTACTGTTCACATATGCAGCTGCAGAGTGATGTGCAGGGGAGCTCTGACTGAAAGCATTTGCATCTTCCTGTGCAACCTTTCTTACAGGAACACTTCGTCAGTTCCCGACAGCTCGCTGCAATAGGGGGTAGTGTTGTCCAACATATCTGCCATGCCTCTCCTTTCTGTGTCCATCCCCATTCAGCGGGACTGCTCGTGTCTGGATTGGAGATGGTTGCCTGGCCCCAGATGATCCCAGCCTGATAAGCCGCACGCTTTGCATGTTCTCTGAGCGCTGCCTGTGTTGGTGGAATTGAGTTGTACGGCCTCTGCTTGCGGGCAAAGAGATCTAGTCTTGCTTCATCCACACCAGTGGTTGCGCTTGATCTGTCGTACATGAGGACAACGAATCTCTCCAGCTTCTGCAGGTCAAGATCACAAATCAATGTTGGATGCTGGCTGAGATTAGTGAATGTTTCAGAAACATCATCGAATACGTTCCAAGTCTGCCATGCAGATTTCTTCCCTTTCCCACGGAAGGCAGACACGACATCACATCCAGTGAACGCATGAAAGTATGGGATCCCTCTAGCTTTCTCAAGCCCTATTGCAGAAACTACCTCATGGACTGGAATCCATCGCATCTTGGCTCCTTGGCCAAAGGCAATCCACATTTTCTCAAGACCTAGTTCCTGTAAGGATGGCAGTACAGATATTGCTATGACTAGCACGTCCGTGTCATTAGCCTTAATGATAATAGACTTGCTCCCATCAGTCGTTGCATCCCTGGCGTGCACAAATATTCGACTGTCAGCTTCTTCATGAGAACATGGGGACACAGCATCCAGCAACTTCCCTGTGTTGCTAATGGCTTCTTCTCCTTTTGTGACAATTACTGTGCTTGTCGTCTCTGCTTCACACATCTTTTCCGCAAGGAAGTGAAACAGCTCAGTCTTGTTGCTGGCGTCACGAAGGAAGCTTTGCCAGTTACCTGGTGTCTTACTCGTCCCTGTCACTCTTCTTCTGATTCCTTGCCCTCTTTTCGACCTTGTCTCTGATTTCAGACTTGACTTCTTGTACACATCAAAGACTACGTCCACCCGCTTGTACCTGGCACCATAGGATTCAACCTTTGGGATTATGTCTTCTTTAGCATAGTCATCAAATGTCTTTGAAGTACGTGGAGGTAAGGCATTGATAAGTGCTGAGCCATCAATGATGATTGCATCTCCATTTGGTTCTGTGTCTGGGATGTTCACTTGCGCTTCAAGAATTTCAACCAGCTGTGACTTCTGACACGTATGAAGCTTGCCGCTATCACTGAGAGATGCAGGGTGCGACTGATTTTCGTGCTTGAAGAATTCTTGCAAGTTACACTGCCTGTTCTGGCACGAGATGAACAGTCGCGAGAATAACTGACAGTCGTCTTTCAGGACTTTCTCCTTAGAAATGTCCTTAGCCTGCTCTTGTTTGAAGAAAGAAGCAAGGTTTTTCTTGATCGGATTATAAAAAGCACTTTCACCTTCATCCTCTAGCCCCTCCATGAATGATTGGAACTGCTCTTTGCCCCGTCGGTGATGTGTTGCTACCATTTCAGCTCGAGTTGGGTCTGCAATGTTCTTCGTGTCTAGCACCAGCAGGTCGGCTGATTCTTCTTGGAATGGGTTGCCCATCTCCTGCATCACTGCAGAGAGTGATTTCACCTTTGCAAAGAAAGATTTCTGGGCACTCCTTGTCTGCTCGTGGTGTCTGCTGCTATATGTGGCATCTTTCATACCAGACATGGCCTCGTATCCAGCTACTAGACGACTAACTTCGGGTCCAGCGACCATCCACCTACGAAGTGCTGACGCGTCTTCTGTCAACCCAATTGCTCCTCCGTCACCTTTGATCACTGCATTATTTTGCTCGTGTGCTTGGTCGATCGCCAGGCCAGAGTATTCTCTTCTTGACTTGTGGATGGCAAAGTTCCCTTTGTGAAACTCTCTGGCCACATCTGGATGTTGTTGCTCAAGTGACATCATATCTCGGAGGTGAATTGGGATCCACCGCGCATAGTTGACATTGTTATTTGCAAAGAAGTAAGGCACCAGTTCTGAAAGTGCTTCACGGTACAAGTTGAAGTCTCCTTCTCTGAATGAGCGGATCAGGGTGAATATGGTGAGCTCCATGTTCAGCACCAGACTCCATAACTGGAACTGCGGACTCTCTTTCCTCCGTTGTTCACACCAATCCTCAAAGGTTATATCTGATATGCAAGACTCTTCAGAGCGGTAATCATGGTATGCCTTCTTCATCAGTTTGTACAAGCTGCATGCAGTGATCTGGTGTGCTTGTCTTGTCCTGGTGACACTGGATGCAGACAGGTAAGACTCTGCTGTACCAGATGAGGCCACCTCTGCTTCCACAATGGCACTGGTCCAGCCACTCTCCCGTAGTAATGTTCCTATCGATCTCAGTGCAGCCATTTCTATATGAAGTCCACCAAACATGATCACAAACTTGTCCTCTCCATATTCGGGCCACTTCCATTGTATTTGTTTTGCCAGAGCATATAACGGTTGATCAGCAGCAATGACAGGTGTCTGCCCTGGGTTCAGAAAAGCCACTGTATCACGGACCTTCGCCATGGCATGCTTGATCGTTGCAACAGAGTGAGCCTGATCTCGCCACAGAGGCATCATCGCTGAAATACTCACTTCAAATGGATGGCTCCTTTTCTGCGTTGCATGGTGGGCTGACCATGTGATGCTTACTGCATCAGCCACATCCTCAGTGAGGAAGACTTCCTCCAACCAAGAATATTCTTCCTTCAAGTGTAACCAGATCGACTCGGGTGCTGGTAAAGATTGGTTTGCTACTGGAGGAGGATTGGGTTTTTTCGTGATGTATGCTGGCCGAATATTGGTGTATGCTTCTGGAAGCTCTGGTACTTTCTTAACCTTCATTTCTGACTCTAGTTTGAGCGGCTCACGTTCATCGCCAGCATTTTCAGTGCTTGGATGTTGGAAAATGGACACACTTGTACCATGGAATGATGTTTGAGCTGTGGTCGCAGTCGGATTATGATCTATGTTGTCCACTGCTGCAGTTGTGAACAACTGCTTTCTCAAGACTGGGGGACAGATTACTCCATCTTGCACATACTGTGCAACAACTGCTTCTCCTAACTGTGCTGAGATTTCTAGGACTCTGTCGTATGATATGCTGAGCCCATTCTCATGGAGCATTTCAATGATTTGTCTCTTCCTCGTCTTGGCAAACACATACAGGCCCATGTAGACTGCAAAAGGTGGCTCACGGTCCTTGGAATGCCTGTGGACATCCGTTCCTTCCTTATATTTCGCAAAGCAGTTGTACTGTAGGAGTTGCGATATAGAAAGGTCAGATTTCGATGCTCCATGCTGGAGTTGGGACTTGATGTCAGCACCATGTTCGATCATACATACAAATTGCAGCAGTGATGGTGGTACAGCCTGTTCTAGGTCTGTGTCGTTAAAGGTGCTGCTGAAATTTGACTTTTGATGTAGCATATCTCGTCTTATTATACCAGCAGCTTTTGCTAGGTGGATCGCTTCACCGTACTTGGATGCTTGTGAGAGGATTGAGCCTACATCATTTTCAAAAGCCAGCATAACATCTCGTCCTTGGCGATGAGCTTGCAGCTTGGGAATGTGAAAAAGCAGCTGGTCCTTGAGTCGAGTAGGATGAACATCAGGCGATTCAACACCAAGCTGCTCCAGCCTCTGCTTGTAAAGCATGGTCAAATTAGCAAGCTTCAATATGAGTGGATCACTACTATCACTGGCATTTTTCATCTCACTAATGTAGGTGACTAGTTCGGAGAAAGCAATTGGATATGCTTCCTTCCAGTGCTCCTGTGCTTTCTCTTGCTCCTGCACCTTTAGGTAGGCTCGTTCTCGGTTATACAATGCCACCAAACAAGCAGGGTGATATTTCAGTTCTTGTGCTATGACATCTCCTACACTTAGTTTGGCAAGGAGTTTTCTATCACTGAGTGTTTTTGCACATTCGTTTATTCTGCTATTCACTTGCATTGTCATTGCTTCTCTAAGCTCCCCTCCTTTTTCGCAAAAGAAACATTCTTGTGTTTTAGCTTCTTGGACCTTTCGTGGGATCTTACTTCTACCGCCCTCATCACTAGTACCTGTAGGGGTTGATCTTTTTTCAGCTCTGTGTAACTTTGTGTTGTTAAATAGAAGCCTACAACTCTCATGATATTTTGCCTTCTTTTGTCTTAAGGTTTCATTTATCCCACCACCTTCGTCAAGTCTTTTAGGGTCTAGCTTGATTGGTAGTGCATTGAGTGAGTGAAACAGAGGAATATTCGTTGCCAAGTTCATATATCCATCATCGCCTCTTCTGGCAGGATTGCCCTGGGGGGACTTTAGATCTTCTTTCTTAACCTCCTGACATAGGAAACACTTGGTCCAGTCAGTGTTCCACGATTTTACAGTAGCACTTGTGTCCATGGTCAGTATGACGTTCAGGGTCGAGGGTTTATCCTTTTACCACCCTGTACGTGTATAATAGACACTTTCCTGTATGATAGTGTAAAAAGTAATTGAATGAATTAGCTAATTTCCGATAGCATAGTTAGCTTAGCTTAGCTTACACATTGAAATAACACACCATCGCCAGAAATGCGCGACATTCGCTGTCACGCAATTAAATTCGAGCCATCTGGCAGCCGGATCGGGTGCAAACATTTATAGGCGTTTGTATGGAACGCGGCAACTAAAAAGCGAATATCTCTTAATGGCGTAAAGAAAGTAAAATTGTGCAACTGCGGCATGATAGGCTATTATACAATGAGGCAAAAAATATATAAATCATAACAAAGTAAACGACTTTCATGTATACTTCCGAACGTTTTTGTTCGACCATTAGCCCGGCAAAATTTGTAAGGATTTGTGTAACATTTATCGAAATCAGGAAAAATCATAGTTTATAAACTGTGAATGCCGACGCTGTAGTCATGATGGCAAAAATGTGCAAGTGGATATCGCAAAAACAAAAGACAAATTAACTTACTTCCACTTGTAGAGTCCTCGTAGAGTAAATTTCATGTATACTTGCTCTGGTTGAAAACTCCACATAAACAGATCGAGTGGAATTTACACGCTGATCCCTCGATAAAATCCCCAAAAAGTGCCGAGTTCAAAAGGCGATATCTCGGCCAAATGTGCTCCAAATTCGCTTCAAAACCCATCGTTCGAAAGCTCATCTCTTCGCCATTTTGTGGTTTAACAATCATTTTGGTCAGTGGACTTTATAGGGGCATGCGCTTTGCCTTTTTACCGCTGTTTCAGGCATGGAATATGAGCCCGCTATAAACCCGAAACAAAGGACAGCGGGCAGCGGTCAATACCAATTAAGCGGGTGTTTTTGATTATTTCTGCGAAAAAAAATATATTCCGAAATCACAATGTCTGACCGTCTGTCGTGTAGAGAAGAACTGCAAACAAAATTTCAACTATTTCTCTTTGAGCCTACGGCCGCCATTTTCTTTTGGCAGATTACCGCTGATAGGTATCAAATTAAAGGTCTTAAATTATCGCATCCATTTATGACCTTTAAAATTTGATTAACCCTTTATGTGCCGATTTATTACGGTTTTCGGGCGGCTAATCTGGCGGCCATCTTGGAAAATGGCCGCCATCTTGGATTTTCAATTGGCCAATCTTGGAAAATGGCCGCCATCTTGGATTTTCAATTGGCCAATCAGGCAGATTTGATTAGTACCACTTGGAGAACAAGTGTGCCAAATTTGATGCTTGTATCATCATTTGCACGATTCTTCTGAAAAATTGCTGTTATCTGCATGACTACCGGGGCAAAAGAAGGGGCACTGGGCCGAGGGTAGCGAAAAGAGGAGTTGCAACTCTTCCTTCTTTTTCCTCTCTTCCCGTCCCCCACCCGACTCAGTCACCTTTTTATCCTCTGTACCAGTTTTTATGTAAAAGTTGCCTGTGGAGAAGGCTAGGCTCGCTCCATGTTTTAGACATTTGTAAGTGGCAGTTTTGGCGGGAACTGCGCGTGCGCAGTGCATTTGACCGCTTTGAAATTGTACCACAATAATATTGTATGGGGTATAAATAATTGTAAGGTGATAATAACATTTTGCCTTGGAAAGTGTTTACATGCAACTACATGGCTTTTTATAGGTGGTAACATAACTTCCAGCGCATTATATTGGGTTGTCACAACTTTTCGTGGTTGGTTTTTCCGTCCAAGCTCAATATTCTAAACGTACTAAACGTATAAACCACAGTAAACATAAATCATTGTTAGGTACTCACCACAATAATAGCTGTATATTCTGTGTATTTATTCCTGTAATAAGAGTAACAGTAAGAGTAAAAATATAAAAAACAGCAGCAAAGGTACAAAAAAATAAGCTATCTTTTCATACTCACTGGAGAAATGCCCCGACCAGAACAATTTGATCTGCGGAGATGGATAAACAACCTGGACTGGTAAAACCCATTATGCTTGACTTTCCGTTTTCCACTAATTTTCTCTTCTTACTAGTAAAAACCTGTTCTTGACAATGTCTTACAATTTACCCCCAGCTTATCGAAACCAGTTTTCCAGTGCTCGAAATTAAAAAAAAACCCAAGTTCCCTTGCGAAAAACCTTTAGGAATTCCTAGGAATTCCTAGGATTATCCTAGGTATTCCTAGGAATTTTTTCCTAGGATTTCCTAGGAATTCCTAGGAATTAGAGGTGTGAATTTTCATGGTAAATTCGGACTTGGAATTCCTAGGAATTCCTAGGAATTCCAAGTTTCGATAGTTCTGGTTAGCATGAATAAAACTAGACTTGGAATTCCTAGGAATTCCTAGGAATTCCAAGTCACATAAAAGAGTTTATGATCATAAATATTCCTAGGAATTCCTAGGAATTCCAAGGAATTCCTAGGAATTCCAAGGAATTCCTAGGAATTCCAAGACATGCAAATTAAGAAAAATTTACAAGCTTGGATTTCTGGGAATTTCTAGAAACTGTAATAACTGATTTTACAATCTGAATTTATTCTGAAATGCATAGAAATAAAAGTCCCGATATTTAATTCGCAGGAGACAGATAAGGTTTATTAATCTGTTTATTGCTAGGTAATGTACACTTCCTTTTAAATTATGGAAACAGCTTTCAACATTACTAAATATAACCAGTAATAATAATTGTTTGCTCTGGTTAAATTTTTGAAAACAACCATAATTTTCTTTGAAATAAATTATAAAAATTTCAGTATTCAAAAATTATTATGCAAAGTTATAAAAAGTCATCAGGAATTCATATTTTGAATGGAATAAAAACAATTGAATAATGATTATTTTTAACTGAAACGTTTCTGAGAAAAACATCTTGCTTATGAGACCATGTTCATACATACTAGACATGTCAATATATGCCTTTAATTGGCATAATAATTATATGATATGATAAATGTGTTGCTTGGTTTTTAAATCATTGTGTTGCTACTCTACGTCATTTAATTCGATGTGAAATATGTTTACCACAGGGTGGTTTTGGTGTTTACCTTGCTCTTAATTATCAACATACAATGTTCACAACTCAAACTCATTTTATTCTGGCACCAAAAAACGTCCAGTTTAGTGTGAACATGGTCCTTTTTTATTTACATTATGCAGTTATAAAAATGAGCAAAAAATAAATAATGTAAGCAGACTTAGCTGCTGTTTTTTTTTTTAACTGTCCTCTCAGCTTTCGCTGTTGCCCACGGATTAAGTTCTCGACAGCCATTCTTTCAATATTGAACTTCTCTTCCATTGCACCTGAAATAAAATTATATGATATGAGTTACAAGAGTGAGGATTATATTATGCTTAGGACAAGGGATGCAGCTAAGAGCTGGCATCAGCTTTTACCAGGTAAAAATCAGAACTTAATCACCAGCTGAAATTCCACTAGAAAACAAAGAAACGTGAAAATAAAGCCGATATTTTCGCGAAAAAAAATAAGCCTTTGAGCCCTTATTTTCTCTGAAATCGCGAAATACGGGTTTCTCAATTTCGCGAAATTAAGTACGCATGAAAATTAGTGAGAATAAGGTAATTTAAAAGGTGTGCTAATTAATAGTTTGTACAACATGCTACAGTATATACATGTACAACTGTATAATTATGAATAAAAAAACTTACAGTAAATTAGTTCCAGTTTCTCTCTTTCGAGGCCGACAGTTTCACCTCCAGTTACAGTGGTACGCCCCTTGAGGGAATACTGTCTTACTTCATCTTCGGTGAAGAGATGATATAGCAAGATCTTCAATCCATCCAGTGGCTTTGATGTATTTTGTACCATTGCAGATAACTGGTTCTGTATAAGTAGAAAAAAATTATTATAAATATTTTAGATTTACACTGTAGTTTAACCTAGTATATAGTATCCCTTTTGAGTCTTTTGTATGTTGGAAAACAATAAAGGTGACATATTTCAAAACCTTTAAAAAAATTTAACAACTTGGAAAACTTTATTGATCATGAAGATGACAAAACTCAAAGTAGTTTTTGTCATTTAAATGTTTAATTCATTCCATCAAAATTTTAGAAATTCATGTGTTATGATCTCCAAATTTTGAAACAAGGCATTACATGTAATAGAAATAATTTTTTGCTTGAATAATGTGAAAATTTACCTTTGGAGTCTGGTGTTGTTCATTCAGTTGGGTTTCTCCAGTTGGGTTTGCCTTAATAGTAGGAAAAAAAAAAGTTTTTAAATACAGGAAAATAACAAGGTGCATGTTTTTAAAGGTTGAAATTAACAGAGTTGTGAAGACGTCAAAAGTTTAACTTTTACGTTTTGATCAGAGAATAAAATAACAAACAGGAAAACAACTACAACATGGTAATAAGGTCTTTTAAACAGCATATTGAAGGTTATTAGATATTTAACTGGAAACCACTGGTACAAAAAAAGTAAATTAATCATGCTACTTAAGACTAACTACATGTAATTTGACTACATTATTACATGGAATTAAATTTGTTTTCCATATTTTAAAGGAGCTTTGTCACGATTTTGTGATGTGCAAAATTACTTTCAAACTGAACTTATTACTAAAGAGGCAATAAGAAACCAAACAGGAACAAGAATGGTTGAGGATGGAGAAGATTAAGACAGAATATAAACAACAAACTTGAAAATTTTATATGCGCAAACTGTGACATAACTCCTTTATCATAAGTCCAAAGTAAAAAATAAAAAAGCAAAAGGAAGCTGTTATAGTCAAATGACTTTATCGTGTTACTGCATTTTATTATTCTGACTTATGATTCCTTACCTTTAATTCTTTAACAGTCTTTTTCAGACTCTTAATTTCACTCCTTAGGCCATCTACTTCTGCTTTAAGCCACTCAAACTCTTGAGTGAAGTGAGCAGTGAATGATTCCCATTCACCGCCCACTCCACTGTTTGCAGGGCTCCTTGAACTTGGTGGACAGGGCAGACGTGGTCCAGGAATGAAGTTGTCAATGTCCTCCCCAAGCAGGTCCTGAGTAAAGCTGGTAGGGAGTGATGTGTGCATGTGGTGAGATAATGGTGTTGATGCGGGATTGATGAGTGTGCTATGTATGGAAAATGGTGTACGGGGTGTTGTAGGTGTATGTGGTGTAAAATTGGTGGGTCTGCGTGTGATATGGTTTGTAATTGTTGCAGGTGTAGTAGGTGTTGAAGGTATGCAAGGTGTGTATGCTTGTGCAGTGTGGTTTGCTGCTGGTGTATGTGGTGGTGTAGCAGTGTGTGATGAAATGGTGTGTGCATGTGGGGGCTGGTTTATTGCTGGTGTATGTGGCAGTGTAGGTGTGGATGGTGTAATGGTGTGTGTAAGTGCAATATCATCACCGTCATTCTTATCGTCATCAATAATGGTGATATGCTTGTTCGCTTGACGTTCCTGGAGAATCAACTTGATCCTATCTTCTTGAACAGATTGTTGCAACTTTGAAGAGAAAAAACAAATTTGTTGACAAGGCATTTTTGAGTAAATGTATGACTGATATTTGGAAGCCTCAATTAAATTTTCCAAATTCTGTAAGGTGGAAATTCCACCATTCAAAGAGCTGTCGAGACTGTAAATTTGCTGGTAATACAACGACATTACCTTCTTTTTCTCCTCTTCATTTTCCTTTTCCCTTTTCTTTTCTTCCTCATTAACTGCAGTAAAAATGAAACAAAACAATATAAATACATGTAAATTCTCGTAGCAGAAAATGGTTCTTTCATCATGTTCAAAACACAACACTTAAACATTTCTGACTATATCATCATTATTATTGTAAGTAGTACAAGTAATCATATTGTTCAATAAAGTTAAGGAATGCTGCTAAAAAAAAAGGATTGAATACAGCACAGCTACCAAGTTAAAAAAAGTTCTCACTGACATGTGTATAAAAGTGTTAGTGAATATTATATGCTTAAAGCTAAGTATTTGAATTACCTTTGACTCCCTTTTGTTTATTCTTTCTCTTTTTTTGTGGAGGTTGCTTGCCTGTAAAACAAATAGCATAACCAATCAAGCTTAATTATGTACCATGTTTATTTTCAATATAAACCTTGATCCACATGTACTTCCATGTATTTTTACCCCTTTATATTAGTTATTACCAAACTTAATTATGTGTACATAAAAAAATATGTAATTATAACCTTCATCATGATCATCTTTTGTTGGTTTCCGTTTTTTAACTGATTTCTCTGGTTCGAGTTCTTCTTGCTCCTCACAATCATCATCATCAGAGTCTAAGAAATAAATTATTACAGAAAAGGCTCATGTTTGAAACAGTATTTATAAATTCAAAAAAATGTCATACTTACAGGACAGTCTCAAGCCAATGAACTAAAATAAAATGTGGTATTGATTGTCTGAGAGTTTCTGTCACTTATATAAAGCCCTCCCCCACAGTAAATGGAAAATGTATCTTGATATTGCTGCATCAACTTGTTTCTTGTGAGTTATCAGCTGATTTCAAACCTTTTTTTATTCAGCTTATAAGTCCTCCAACCCCCACCCCCGAATATATAGAAATTAGCCCCCCGTTTATAAGCCAACCCAAAACCTCTTACAAAGTTGTATAAGAAGTAATAATATGGTATCATGGACAAAATTTAGGTCAACTTTCTATAGGCTTAATTTACCTTGTCTGTCAATGTCTTCATTGCTTTCCCTCGCTTTCGTTGAAGGTTTCCTTGCTCTTTTTTTATCTGCGCAAATAATATTATTAAAGTTTAAAGTTTGCTCCAGCTAAATTTATTTAAAAAAAATAACAATAAAATTGACCACTGTAAAGATTATTACCTTTACTCTCAACGGGCTTAGTCACCAGAGTGCTCTCGTATTCGATCGCCTTTGCTTTTTTATCTGAAAAGAATATGAAGTCCATTGAACACTACAATCATTTACAAACAAAGTTTAGGCGGGCTGGCCTGAATATTAAAATCGCTTAGCAACAATGGAATGTGACATTCTCCTTAGGCATGTCTTTAGGACGCCTCCTATTTAACAATTATCCCGTAAAATGACGATATATTAAACTCATCACCAATAGATGAGCATGGGGAAGGTGACTGCCTCGTTAGAAAGTTTGTTGAAAACTTCGAGTGATCATTACACGCCCGTCATACCAAACGAACTGACGAACACCGTTTACCGCGCTCTGAGTAACATTTAACGACTTGCCAATATTCACGGACTACAAACGTCCGATGTGATGATTGTGTTCATCCAAATTGTGTTTTTCTCGAAATGTCAAGCCTGCATTCAAGTTAAGTAATAATATGAATCCCACTCACCAAATACTTTTAAAACCACCGCTTTGTAAACGGCTATTCTTCCTTTCGAATTCTTTCCTGTCGACACGACCACGGTAAGACCTTCTTTCAGCTCGTGATTGGCACCAAGAACAACTTGTTTTTCGCTTATTACACTTACACTGTTCTCCTCTTTCCACTGGACCACAACGAAAACCATTTAAATTGAAATACGCCCTAAGTGAAAATCACTTGAAAACGCACGAGCGATCAACCGGCAACAGAATTCAAAGAAGGGCGCCAAAAGAGAATGAATAAAGCTTCTGTTCATCCGAGGATAGTCACGTGTGTAATATCCTCATTTTGATTGGGTCAACTGAGAAAGTCCGCTGGCGCTTTCATACTGCGGTCTCACGTGTCCTTCGCTTTCACAACGAAGCTCACAACGATGGATCGTGATGTAAATAGCGAAGATCAGAGCGAAGATTATGAAGAAATTAAAGACGAGAATGGAACATACTTCAGGTGCTTGATTTGTCTCCGAAGGTTATCCAGAATGCAAAGGATTGAAAGTCACTTGAGTTCAATTCATGGCAAAGGTGAGAAGCAAGTTATCAGCATGCTTCAAGCTTAAGCTTGAGTTAATTTTTCCTTTCCGAGAAATGAGAAAGTGTTTCATTTTGTTTCATAACAGTGGGATGCCGCAAAAGAAAGTACAAGAAATATGTCGATGATCCCAGTATTCCGATACCAAAATCCACAAAGTTTGACCGCATCAATCGTTTAAAAAATACTAATTCCAGTTCACCTTACCCAATCTTTCTGGATTCGCATGTCTTTGGATGTGATTTCCAGCAAGTGGTACAAAGCGAACCAGATTTAGCGACTTCAGATGAAATTACGGAGTCATTAACGGAGGAGATGGAGACAACTGCAGATGCTTATGCAGAGGAAATTGTTGTATGTGAAGACAAAGTGGAATCATATAGGCAGTCGGAGAGTGAGTCCGATGGAAATACGTCCGATGACGACGCCAATTCATCAACTTCTGAATCTTCAGTAGAATATGATGACTCTGATACTGATGACCAGGAGTCACTTGATTCACCGTATGAAATTCAATGTGACACTTTCCCAGAAAAAACATATTCAGCCCTGGACAAAGCCTCTATGGCTATTCTGTCCTTAATTTCAAGACACTGTATTACAAACGAGGCTGCTAAAGACATCATTGATTTGGTTAAAGTACTTTGTCCAGATAATGAAACATTACAGACTCTTAGTTATACAAACGTGCAGCAAGTGTGCGGAATTTGTGAACTTTTGTTTATGATATTTGTGAAAAATGTCTTGGCCTGTTTCCTACAAACCTGGAGGACCAAGTGGTGTGTTCAACACCAGGCTGTGGTGGGTATGTAATAGTCCATAATCTACATGTACATGTATTACAGTTGAACCTCTCTAATACAGACACTGAAGGGATGAAGCAAATTAAGTGTCTGTATTAGAGATATGTCCATATTTATAGAGGTCGTGAATATGGCTCCACTGACGATAAAAAATGTTGACGATAAATGGCGATAACATATCGATAAACTGATTGAAAACAAAATTGCTACTTTTATTGTATGGACAATATATAGATTAACTTTGATCTGTGCTCACTCACAGGAGTGTCAGTAATAAAGAGGTTCAGTTTATATTACATGTAGTTTTCTCTCTGGGGCCAATGTTTAGTGTCCGTTGTCCTTATTAGAGAGGGTCCGTATTTACAGGGTTTTTTTATAGGGAATAGATGGGAATTTTGCCGAGACCAAGGGAACTGTCTGTATTCTGTAATAGAGAGGTGTCCATATTAGAGAGGTGTCCGTCAGGAGAGGCTCGACTGTATCTTAAACATGACTGGAAAAGATTGGAGAAGTCAACCTAGGGTATTACTTGGTGTAAGCCTGGCTTATAAACCAGACTGAATGAATGCTTCTTTTGGTTTGTTTGCAAACAAAATAGACCAATAATTTATTTAGATATATTAAAATTCTAACTTGGCTCTGAGGCTTAGGTGAATAAAACAAAAGAAATCACATCGAGGTTGAGGAATGAATAAATAATTTCTTTTGTTTTATTCCCCTAAGTCTCGGAGCCAAGTTAGAATTTTAATATATCGAAATTGGCCCATTAATACACGTAGACAGTATTAATTCAGGAAAAGTGTCAATGCTAATGGGAACTTGTAATGATAAATTGCCAGCATTTAACTTAAATAACTACATTGTAAATCTATTTGGTACATGGTAATCAAACTCAAAACTAACTCAATCGCACTTGATCAAAGTGAGATTATTAAAATTTTAGACAATGGATCTAAAAAAAGCTTCCATCAAATTACATACAATTGAAACCAGAATGCTGTAAGTCAAGAATTGGCAATTTATACATGTACACTGTATGTTTAATCAGTGCAGCATCCATAGTAACTTTTAACTGTCATAAACTTTAGTCTGTTTACTCTTACAGACTGAGATACAAGGGAGGTCTAAATCAACAAGGAAAAAAGCTACACAAAAACAGTTTTGTAACTGTTAACATCTTCGAGCAATTGAAATGTTTGTTAGAAAGTGAGTACTTAGAACTTTTACAATATAATTAAACCTCAAGCTCTCACCTGGGCTCGTCAAATCACATCAAGATTTTTATGGTGTTTATAAAAGGAGAAGTTTATTTATTACATGTACATGTATTTTGTTATGTGACTAACTGGTGGACCTTATATAAACATGGAATGCCAAATGCAATGTACATGTATCTGTAATAATTACAGAGATCTGTTCCAAACTTCACCTGCTTGCTTTCAATAATCGCAGTTACCCATATGTTTACATGTACATGTGTATTTTGTAATCAACACATTCGCTGTTCATGTCCAGGAGGCAGCGTGGCCGAGTGGTTAGGGTGCTGGACTTGTAATCCGGAGGTCCCGGGTTCAAGCCCTCCACCCTGCCATTCATTGGATTTGTTCTCTGTTGCCCCAAGTTCAACTCCTTGGCTGCGCTCTGTAAATAGCCAACTCATCTGCCAAATGCCAGTTGGGATTTTCAACCATGTTATGTTTATTTGAAATATTTGTTTCTATACACAGCCCCACAAGCTTCTAGCTTTAAACACAAACCGTGTATAAATAAAGTTGCTTTACTTTTTTACTTTACTTTGAAGGAGATGGAATATGGCAAACTGTCCAGGAAAGAAGCAGACAACGTGGAAAGGAAGTGATCACTGATATCATTGATGGAAAAAAACTACCAAAGGCTATGTGAAGCTGGCCAGTTCTTGACTAATCCATCAAATATAAGCTTCATCTTCAACACGGATGGTGCACCTTTGTATTCTTCCTCGTGTATATCTCTCTGGCCTGTATTTTTAGCTATCAATGAGCTCCCATCTCCAGAGAGGTACAGTAATCAATATGAGTTCATCTTGTGTCATGTGAAATACCATTATTAATTTTATTTAGTCAATGCTAACCTTCATCGCCCTTTCACTAGCTATCAGTCACATTGCACATCTCCAATACAGATAATAATATTGGAACAATGTGAACAAAAGTGCAACTGTCTGGTCTGGTCCTCTTAGCTCCCACTGGAGCATAAGGCATCAACAAAGAGTGCAACTGTAGCAGTCTATTATTTATAGACTGAACTAGTTTGTAGTGATTATGCGGGCTCATACATGTACATATATCAGAATCATAAGTCAGAATGAATCACAAAAATAATAAGTGCAACTGTAGGAGTCTATTATTTTGTGATTTATTCTTATGATTCTGATACATACATGTACATGACCACACATAAGATTCAATATGGGGCAAGCAGAATGCCCACAATAGGGGGAGCATGTGCCCACACCACCTATGGAAGGGGATACTGTATCAACAATATCACCCATTGATGATAACATTTTTGAAACCCAGATGCCCCTTGCAACAAAGAGCCCAAAAGTGTGACTATTAAAATTCACAATCTTTTGTGTGTACACTATCTTATCAGAAGCCGGAGATACATTATGTATGTAGCTATCCTTGGTTTCTGATTGGATAGTCTGCACTCACTAAAAAATTTGAATTGATTAAAAGTGGCCACACTTTTGGGCAGGCTCCCTAGCTATGAAAACCCAAAAACCATATAGATTACATATAAGAATTTTTTTTTCTTTTAGGTTTTCAAAAAGAAATATGTTGTTGTGGGGCATTTGGCAGGGAAAGGGAAAACCTCCATTCAATGCGTTCTTTGACCCATTTACCTCTGAAATGAACAAATTGTACAACGAAGGTGAGTTAGTAATGTATAGAGATGTATGTAAAACTTTTAATGTTATCTTTTTGAGTGAGAATAGCCTTGAAATTACTTTTGGTGCCCTCAATTTCAAATGAATAGTTCGGCATCCAATATTTCCAAATGGTCGGTATAGAAGTAAATAAGTTATTTATTTTACATGTGACTTTTGTCATTCGAGGAATTATCATTGATGTACCACAAATGGCACCAACAATAAATGTCAAAGTTGCTGTACTGCTTGGTTCAGCTGACTTACAAGGGAAAGCTTATCTCCTAAACATGACTCAACATAATGGCCAAAGTGGCTGTGTTACATGTGAAGAAACTGGAATTGTTGTTGCCCAAGGAAAAGGTCATACACGATGCTACCCATACAGATCTCCAACTGAAAGAGCCCCCAACCGTACTATGGCAACACTTCTGGCAAATGCTATTCAAGCAAATCAGAGTAAAAAAAAGGTGACTTTTAAGGTTCAACTAAATTCTCTTACATGTATATTGACATTCCTTTTGTTGTCACATTCCTTGATAACTTAATCATACATTTGCAACAGTATTTGTATGTTTCTTGGTTGTGGTTTACATGTAACTTACTGTATACATGTACATGTGTAAATATGACTAGATGTAGTTCTTCTTAAATATAAAAAGTAAGTGCAAGTAATAAAAGTGTAATATTATTACATGAATTGTACTATAATATATTGATAAATTAACTGCATACCTGTGTGATAACTCTACCACTGCTTTTAGCTAAGAGATACATGTATCTGTTTGTCAGGTTGCAGGGATGTTTGATGTCACCAGTTTGGCCATGATGCCCTGGTTTGACATAGTTTTGGGAATGGTTCCTGACTATATGCATGGGTGTTTGTTGGGGATAACTAAGACCCTTCTCTATAAGTGGTTTTCTTCAACCAATCACAAGAAGGACTATTTTGTTGGTGGTCAGGTATGATTTGATTAGCGAAACAGATGTGAGAGAGATTCTGACATATCAGACATTGTCATACACATTTTATTCTTTACAGTGCGACGCGCCTTACCGTAGCCACCCAACAAACTTTTTTACAAGTGTCCTCTCATAATATTATAATTTGTTTGACGGACATGTCTCCTTGCAAAGTTGAACACGATCAAATGGAAACTTGTCACATCATACATACATACATTTTATTTAGCATAAAAGTTATAATATTCCGATGTATACCAGCTGCCAGAATTTTTGTTCACGGTTGCTTGCTACTATTTCTTCTTATAATATTACAAGAGGACACTTGTAAAAAAGTTTGTTGGGTGGCTACAGTATTTTAGGTGTGTTGCACTATAAGTCTAGTACATGTATGATGGGCTATAACTTTGATTTTCATCAACAAAAAACATCTACATGTACATGTATGTATATTTTAACATTTTTGTTTCTCTCATTAGATAAAACAAATTAACAAACGTGTCCTGCAAATGAGACCACCAGATGTGTTGGCGAGGCTACCAAGGGACCTAGAAAAACACTTTAAGAACTTCAAAGGTAGTAATAAATTATTGTGATATACATGTAATCAGCAAAGGATACTAGAAGGTGTTTTTTGTACTACATGTAGATATGAAATTTTAATAATTATTATTATTAATTGAGTACATGTAATAGTTAAATGGTATAATTTTATTTTTCTAGCTTCTGAGTTGCAGTCCTGGCTTTTATATTATGTATTGCCATGTATGGTGGGCTTCCTTCCAGATAAATATCTGAAACATTTTGCTCACTTTTCGGAAGCAATTTACATTCTGCTTGGGGCTGCAATAACTCCAACCCAGTTAGGACAAGCAAGAGACCTGCTGGACAAATTCTACATGGACTTTCAGATTTTATATGGTATGACATCACATGATGTTGCATGCACTTTTTAAAGATCACAGACCAATAATAACACTGTTTTCTCAATAACAACAATCACGTTTTGACACTAAATACTAATATTTAAAGTCAGGAGGCTCTCTCACCGAAGTGATTTTCAGAAAGGTTCTGGAAAAATAAAATAAAACAATAAAAATTTTAAATAAGTTACCAAAAAGAGTTAAAAGCTAAAACATTTAAAAAGATAAAAAAGTGGCATGTTCTTAGTGCATTTTCCTGGGTGTTCATTAATTTTGTAATTTTGTCCCTGCTACACATTGCCTTCGCATACATGTATTCCATTGTGTGAACACCTTATGATTTTGTTGCTACTACATGTCCCTAAGACATGACCCTAGAGTGTCACCCATTGTCTGTGGGCACCTAAAGGACACTATGTTCTGTCCCCAATTTAAGATGCTTGCCTGTACATAATGAAATTTATGAAATTGTATTCAAATTACAGGAGATGGAAGTTGTGGCCTTAATATACACAATGCGGGTGCCCACTTGGTTGACTATGTTGAGGGTTGGGGGCCTCTTTGGGCTTGGTCTACCTTTGGGTTTGAAGACATGAATGGAACTCTTATGGATTTTTGCCATGGTACCGGAAATGTTTGTAGGCAGGTAAATAGCTCAATGAACAATCTTGGTACTAAGTGTTACAGTTCTTAACTAACCTGTGATGATTGAGAGTGTACCTACATGTACATATATAGCAAATACCTTATAGGACGTCAAGTACTGTATGTAGCCTACACTTTTTTTTCTTACAGTACCTGTCATTTCTCCTATCTGATCCTGATGTTATCTAGTAGGGTAAATATGATTATGCTTATGGTAATATTGACTACCATGACTGTTTTGTGCTGTTTATTTTCAGTTGATTTGGATGTTGCATGCTCAGAGTCGACTGATTAGTGAAGTGGAGTTAATGCCAGCTGGAGAAAGCAAGGATTTTATAACCAGAATGCTGATCACAAAAAGAGGGTATCAGTGTTCAATTTTTTGCTGACTTGTATTGACTTAATTCTCGGTAAACAAGCAGTAAGAATGAATTTTATGATTTTGTACAAACATGGCAGGGCTTCTGATATTACGCGATGGTGTGATTTCGCACAATTGACCTCAAATCGCATCAGATTGCATAATTCATAAATACATGTAATCGCACAATGTGAAAAAATACATGACAGATCCTCGCTTTTACTAAACTTTTTTTGACTCCTAAAAACACTTCAGAAACACTCAACAATGGTCGTTGTGGACGAATTGAACAGTCAACTAGGCGTTTTATGCTTGATTTTGCACGTTGGGGGCCTGGTAGTAGTTTTCATTCTAAAGCGATTGCTTATAATACTTTCGTAAATTAGCCAATCACAATCGACATACATGTATTATTGATGATTCATAATGACTGCCTTTTTTTATTTCTGCGATTAAATTTACACTGTTTATCAAACTCTTTCACTGTTGTTGTTTTGCAGTTTGAGGAATCTTAAAGAGGCTAAAGACTGCCAGATTGCTGGTGGCTCGAAGAAGCTATTGGGATTACCTCCGCAATTGATTGAAGAAGTTGTGCGTGAATGTGGTCAGAACAGCTTAAAAGTGTCTAGAATTGTAAGGAAAGGACATGTGTACTTCTCTAAGGAGTACACTAGAATGGTGAAGAGAAATGCCTGTGTTGTTTTGCTTTCTGATGGAAAAGTGGGAGAAATCAATTTCTTCATCTGGAACAAGGAATCAGGAAACACACTTGTTGCATATAAAGAAATGGAGCCTGATCTTGACAAACCCTTCTTCTTTGATGATGCCGGTTGTCATGTGCTACGAATGAAGCCACAAAGGTTATTATTGACTAGTATTTACTTCAGAATTAACAGACTGAGTTGAATTTAAATATATATATATATATTTATATACACCCGTTTTCAAAAACTCTGCTATTTTCAAAATATATATAAATATATATATATACCTTTTGTCTACCCTTTGTTATGTGATGAGAAAACAAAAGGTATATATATATTTATATATATATTGAAAATAGCAGAGTTTTTGAAAACGGGTGTATATATAGTGCTTCCCGAGCCAACGTAAGATATCGTACCAAAAGGATCACAATGGATTCACAGTCCGGATTCGGTGAATGTGATATGTAAAAACTAGTTAAAAGACCGAAAATGGACAACTTTTGATATAAAAAGATAAAAATTTTAGTAAAAACGTTTCGGTCTCACGACCTTCATCAGTTACATCAGTAGAGTTTACAAATGAGACTTAAATATGGCTTTACAACAATGACTTTACACTAGACTACTGGCGAATTACTATATATATATATATATATATATATATACACACCCGTTTTCAAAAACTCTGCTATTTTCAAAATATATATAAAATATATATACCTTTTGTTTCTTTATCACATAACAAAGGGTGGACAAAAGGTATATATATATTTATATATATATTTATATTTATTTTTTTTCTGAGAGCGCGAGCGGGTGGAACTCTCGAATCCTGCAATCTGATTGGTTCCGAGAGCGGGCAAGATTTTCCAATCTTGCCCAAGGTCAAAATATCAAATGACTTTGCCGCCAGGCCTGCGCTGCCCAAGCGAAAACGTTTTAATTTCAGCAACGTGCGAAGGTCGATGCGAAGAAGCTTGTACTGAATTTTTCACATTATATTGCTCTCTTATCGTTGTCAAGTGAATGGAGAACTACAGTGGAATTAAAGAGCTTGCATTTCTTCAAAAAGGCGAGTGTTCATTTGATTTTAACTGACATAATTTAAGTTTGTTGTTGTTTTGAAATAGCTTTTTGTGGTGAAATTCCGTTTGAGTCTCCATCGTCTGTTCTTCACATTTACCTTTCTGCAATTGTGGTGTAAAAATTAATCGTCTGAGTTTCTTGTTATTTGGATTAAGTTTTATTTATTCGGTAGTTTTATAGCGAGCTTGCGATCAGCTAAAGGAATACGCGCGCGCGTGGAAAACAGATTTTTCAAAACAAGATTTCAAGATTTCTAGCATTACCAAACCAAGTAGGAAAAAAATAAATACGTTATTTGCCGGCCTTGGTCGGTCCGTATTGAGAAAAACTGTGCCCTCGGTCTTGAGTACGGCCCTCGGCCTACGGCCTCGGGCCGTACTCAAGACCGAGGGCACAGTTTTTCTCAATACGGACCGACCAAGGCCGGCAAATAACATATATATATTTACCAGTTGTACTTCTGCATCACAAAAGTACATGTACATCATGTAATCATTTAAAAAATGCATTTTCCAATCATTTTCACATCCACGTGCAAGGTGTAGCTAGTTACTTTTAGACACCCAATAATATTGTATAAATTACAACTCCCGTCTTAAATTATATGGTGTTCTACTTGAACAAAATATCATTTTAAGAGGTTAATTCTGACAAAAGCAGCATTAACAAAATTATATTTCAAAGTTTCTAATGGTTTTATTTTCTTATCTTTAGAGCTGAACTTCAGCTGGCAAAAGTAGAGGACATCAAGGAAAAAGTGTTTTATTTGGAAGGGAACTCTGAAAACCTTTGCCTTGTACGCTTGCCCAACTTTAATGGAGTGTGTGGTTGAAGCACTGGACATAAAAACTTAAAACCTTAAATTTGGTTTTAGGATGGCAAGGTCTCATCTTATACACAGAAGAAATCCTAGAGAACACCCTTGTACCATTCATCCAGACCAGATGTTCTTGTATTTCTTACAGCAATTGTATAAAAAATTAATAATTAGTGCATTTAATTTCAGAGTAATAATAATAATATTTAGTATTTCTATGGTGCAAATTAACATGTGAATATGATTATTACTACAGAGAATTACATTCATTTGAAAAACAGAATCTTATCTTAGACATGTTATTTAAGGCTTCAGTTGTTAACTTCTCTCTTATTACTGACAGTTACATTAAATTCCATTATCAAAATTTCCCAGAAAATCCCATGTGTCTTTTTCTTAACAATTTTTTTAGCATTCTCAAACATTCTCAGAAATTCCAAAGACTGATTTCTTTTTATAAAATTTTGGAATAATTGGGAATTCCTAGGAATTCCCAATAATTCCCAGTTGTATGATTACAATTCCCAGAAATTCCAAGTTTCCAAATGTATCCTAATTTGCATGTCTTGGAATTGTTAGGAATTCCTAGGAATTCCCAATAATTCCCAGCTGTATAATTACAATTCCCAGAAATTCCAAGAAATTCCAAGTTTCCAAATTTATCCTAATTTGCATGTCTTGGAATTGTTAGGAATTCCTAGGAATTCCTAGGAATTCTTAGGAATTCCAAGTTTTCTGGGAATTCATTTCGCAAGGGTTGTCCTTATGCCCAATGCCGGACAACCAAACCCCTGACTTTGGTTGCCCTGATGACTGCTTGGTTGTCCTTAAAATAAATTATGATCTGACCGATTGCCTAATAAAAGTTTTGACTCAATTTTCACAATTCTCTGAAGTGCATTAATTCAAATAATAAATTCACAATGTTTCACACAAAGTTAGTATATATGTAACTACTTGTGTTTACTTTATTCAGTGTCAAGGTCCAATGGTTATAACATGTCTGAGTCCAGGGCTCAAAATTACTAGTCGCTAAATGCAATTTTTTAGTTGCCAGATTGTAAAATCAAATAGAAGCTAGTTTAATTTAAAAGTGTTTAAAATCATTATGGTTGCAAAAATAAAAACAAAACAAGCTTTAAAACAAACAAATTACATATTAAGACTTTCCAGCCACTAACTTTGTAGCTAACGTGAGCCAAACACGATCGCAAGTAACCAGAGACACAAACCATCAACATACATGAAGTACTCAAGATTTTCACTAAGCTTGCAATGCATTATAGGGCGATTTGAACCCAGAAACTGTGAATGCCACTTGCGTGAGCTACTTGCGTGTATAAACTTCGATTCAGTTGATTTTAAAAATCTTGGTTGCTTCCATTTATTACCTGAAGATTACCCCTATATTTAGAGCTATTTTCCTGTGTCAAATTAATAACTTATTTTCGTTATTCTGTTGGACATCACAGAAACGTAAGTACTTCGATCGATTTATACTTGGGTTGTCCGGTGGGTTTTTTCTCGGACGACCGGGCCTTTAGTTTTACTGAAAAGTGGTTGCCCGAAACACTTTTTAGTCGTCTCGGACAACCGGACGACCGCTAATTTCGAGCACTGGTTTTCACAACTCCCAAGAGAGCAATATACGTTGCCCTGATTGGTCAACATCCAATTTCCATAGTCCCAAGGGAAATACACACGCGTGGTGAAAATAGGGCATCCCCTAAAAACAAACATTATTTTATCGATGCTAACCTGACTTGTTTCTAGTTGCCTTTAATATATTCTGTACGTTCACTTGAATTAAACATATTTCTTGAATTCTCCGCACCCAAACAACTGACAACCAGAATGCGGTGCGGGATAAACAGACACAAGTCTTAGCCCATTTATTGAAACATTACATGTAAACTTTGAAAACACAACAACCGTATCAAGCCCAGAAAATAAACTATAAAACTGAAAAAATGGCTCACAAGAGTATCGAAATCGATAAATAACATAAAACTGTCCGCTTGAAGTTATCCACAATGAATCGTGTTTACTGTCCAACTTATTTATACTTGCATTGCACACTTTTTCCACACAATATTACCACACACTCACATGACTAATTCACGTGTGCTTGGGAAATCAAGAAACCATTTATCTTTTGTTTCGTTACGCTTTGCTTCATTCAGACAAAGATAATATAAAAGTGACGGGGGTGATCATTGGAAATTTGAAAGGAACTCCTAAAATGTACCAAAATCTCGTTTTGTGGGTACTGCTAGTGCCTGTCATATTTTTTTCCTGCAAAATACCCGAAAAGGTACCGAAATAACTCTTATGGTAATCATTTTAGATTTTATCACCCTAAGCGGTACTGAACCACAAATTTTAACCCCTAAAAGGTACGACAACCCCCACTGTCACTTTTATATGGATTCCCCTCTCCCCTGGCAGTAAATGCTGAGTTATATCACTGATTACTATCACTGTTGTGTTTTAGTACCTTGTCCTGATCTTGTGTGATACTTTTTTCTTTGTTTTTTGTTTTCTAGCCCCAGTTTTTCTTTTCACACTTTTGTTTTCATTTTCCGACAACATACATGTAAGATTCTTTTCTTCCCATTTGGACAGATTATGCACGGCACTCAATCTATCTCCTATGTCAGAAAGAGAAATGACCATGACTTGACATCTATTTTGCAAAATTTGTTAGAGCAAAGTGCATTATATGTAAGTAAGAGACAAAAAAATGTGTACCAGTATACAGCTAGTATACAAACAATGGTTTATTTTATTACCAACAGACACTAAATGTTATTGGTTACAAATTTAACTTGTACCAAAAGATTGTTGTCTAACATATGTTGACCATTATATATAACTTACTTACTTAAGCCCTTGGCTCCAGAGTAGAGCATGGGCCATTAACAAATTCCCTCCACCTAACCCGGTTTGGTGCCATCTTCTCCAGTATATATATAAATGTTTATATAAATAGTCAATAAAGAGTAACAAAGTTAGCCATAAAAAGTCAATTTGAAGCCCAAAAAAATGAGAAGAGTTTCTAATGGTGAAGCCATAAAATGTCACACTTGTACAGGAAACTTCCATCAACATACTACTGTTCTTACTAACTTTTTATCAAGTTCTCGGTTTTCATTGCTTGTTAATGGATGAGTAGGCTTGCTCAATATCTAAGCAAATGAAGAACTTGAATACTTCATTGGTGAGTAACCACCCAGGATGCATGCACCTATCAAACATAAGTTCTAGGTCTGTAGCAAATTACACTTGTGGATACTGGGCTATCAGCTTCACCCATCTAGGAGGTGGACCCCAAGAGGGTGAGAACATCAAGGTCGTAATATTAGGATTTTGCAGTAAGGAAAGCCCGTATTGACTTCACTGGAAGGCGGGAACACTTCTCCACATCAATATTAAGAAATATTTTGCACAGCTGGTCTTCGCTAAACTGTTCACACAAACTCAAGACAACTTTTTTAGGATTTTTCAATTGTCTAAGAGCCATTACTGCTGTAACAGGATCAACATTGCAGCAATACTCCATATTTAAAATCTCCAACTTTGGCATTTGTAAAATAAAACTCAAGTTCCTGATGGACAGGTTATAGCTGATGTCCAGTTGCAACAGTTGGGTGCATCGGCTCAAAGCCTCTTTGATGTAGTTCGTTGTCAACTCCATTTTCAGTTGTGCCATATCACAAGTAAAATGTAAACTACGAAAACACTTGGCATGCTCAAAGACATGATCAAATAGTGATTTATTGTAAACAACGTTAAATTTAAAATGTCTCCACAAAGACGGCAAGTGGCAGATGTCTCTTAACCTTCTGCAAACTGGCGAAATGCCTCTTATTAGATCTGGCAAAGGTACTAATCGGAAGATCTTCAATAACACCTCGGTAGGTAAATCACACAGCCTTACCACTCCTATAAAGAAAGATTCACACTATCTATCAAATAAGATTTTTTACATCTCCGTAATTTTGATGTGTTAATAGGAGCATACTGAGCACTTATAAGATATTGTAAAAGTGTGTAAAAATATATATATTTATATATATAGTAGTGTGAGATGGGCAAGGAAATATTTTACAACTAACTGCCTCATTATCTTTGGATCACCAACTTATTCCGTTCAGAAGGCGATTCGCAGTGATTTCTGATATATATGAAATAATTGTATAGTTTGGAACAGAAATCTCAACAACAAAGAAATGAGTGAAAATGTGGCTCAGCCGGGAATCAAACCCGGGTCTCCTGGTTACCGGACAGATGCCTTACCACTAGGCCACTGAACCAACCCTGCTATTCAGCGCAATTGGAAGGGCTTTGATTTGGTAAGGTCTGAGGAGGCTAACACATTTTCTGCAGTTAGGATCGCGTCTCTTAAGCCCAGTTGATCAGCGATTCACAGTATATTTTCCCCCAGTAAATAATTTAGTAATGTGAGATGGGCAAGCAAATATTATACAACTAACTGCCTCATTATCTTTGGATCGCCAACTTATTCCGTTCAGAAGGCGATTAGCAGTGATTTCTGACATACATGAAATAATTGTATAGTTTGGAACAGAAATAGTAACAACAAAGAAATGAGTGAAATGTGGCTCAGCCGGGATTTGAAACCGGGTCTCGTGGTTACCGGACAGATGCCTCACCACTAGGCCACTGAACCAACCCCGCTATTCAACGCAATATTTATATATATGTGACCCTCCACAGGATTTCAGGTAAAAAGGTGATGACACGGCACGCTTAGCAAGCCAAATGACACGGATATGCGCATATTTAATAAGCAAAACAAAGAGAGTCACGGTAGTTTTTGTTTGGCACGGCTTAACACGCTAAAGCTTTTGTTCAAGTAGCGTGTGTGATGGCACACTTTGCGTGCGATATAGCACGGTAAATCGTGCAATATGACACGGTAGCGATAAGAACAGCTTCATTGTTTTATCCACGTGTGAAACATTTGTTTCGGCAGCGAATCTTGTTCCAGAAAAAAAAAACTTTAACGAGTACATTTTCTCTTTACCAGTATAGTTTTGAATTCAAAATAACATTTGCAGGCCCACATACGAGAATGTACGCTTCAGGCTTGAATATTATAAGCATCGATCATCTCCTCGCCAACTCTAAGCTTGTCCATCAGATAATTATGTCGGTAGCTCCATTATTTATTTCTCATCGATTTTCTTGTTTATGAAATACATTTTCACAAAGAAATGTTACGAAGTTGTTTCTGTTGATTTAAATGCTCGATTCATATATTGCATGTGAACACTGCTTCTTTTGACCATCCATCAGATTGCAACTCCGCAAATATGTAAATATACATAGAAATGTGGAGTCGCACGTCTTTTCACGGCGGGACTTCAAGTCATAACACATTTCGCTTTCATGTCGTATACAAAATTTACTAGTAAGTTTTTTTTGTGGATAAAACTTATAATTATTTCAACACTTATAAAGAAGTAAAAGAACATTTTCGTTGTTGTGTTACACTCGCCAGAATGTCTTGGCCGTGTGTCAACATGAAAAATTTGCATAGTTTACGCGTATTGAATTTCAGTCCACCGATGAGCGCGTAAATTTTATCAATTTTGATTTTTCTTGTCCGATGGGTAATACTATTTGATACGCAACGATTATTTTTGCCATTGGAAATAATTCTACTTTAACAACAAGTTTATTTCGGAAGCCCATGATGTGTAAATATTTACTTACGCATTCAGTTTGTTCAGCACCGTCGCCGACGACGAAATTGTATTTACGTAACAGCAAGCGAAACAAGCAGGCGAAACAATCAGTTTCACAGCTAAAATATAACTAATACTGTTGTGAGTTCGATTTCGCAACCAAATCAAACGGAATCAAATTAAACCGTTTGTTTTATTTCGATAACCAAACATTCCGTTACATGTATTTTGATACCCGGGTAGTGTGCATTTCGACACGGCTAACGTGCCATTTTGCTCGCTAGCGTGTCATTTTGCTCTTCTGTGCTTTTGTTTTTCAATCTTGACACACTTCTTTGTTAGACTGAACACGCTCTTTTGTTTTTACCATGCGATTTGAAACAAAAGAAAATTCTAATGAGCCGTGCAAAATGACACGGCTCTTGCGTGTTAAATTTTTTTTCCATTTGTTTAGCGTGTTAAATTAGCGTGCCCATGTCATCACCTTTTTACCTGTTTTCCCGTGGAGGGTTACATATATATATGTGGTTCATCGTTACGGCAAGAAAATTGCTGTTAAGTGAAGTGCTCATTGTATTCTCTCCAATTAGGTAGGAGTGGGTTTTTTTGGTTCCAAATAACTAGCGGAGGTTAGTACGAAGACAAAAAGCACCCAGAGATTGCGTGACGAAAAAGCATGCGAAAAAGGACGTTGTTTGATTGACAGCAATGTGCCTTGCATCTTTTTCGTTTTGGCTTTGATTAAACAACGTGATTTTCAGAAAAAAGGCACCATTGATTCAGTTTATAATTTCAACGAACGAATATAGTTGTAATAATTTAAGAATAATATATTTATCAAGGAGAAAACCGCGTAACGGTGAAGAAAGGAACTCAAGTCCCAATTCTTGCTCGAAGCTGCTACGGGAAAACATTTTCATATATTACGCAGATGGAGAACAACCATTGCATTTCTTCAAACAACTGTATGAAGCTGTTTACTCAGTGGTGACTTGATAACAATGGAAAGTGAATAAGGTATTTCAATCTAACATTCGAAACAACAGCTTTGTGTACATCAGTTAAACCCCAATCGGTTCTTTATTTTTCAGTGAGTTTTTGTCGGCTACTGCTGTTAATGAATGAATGAATGAATGAATAACTTTATTTGAGTGTCAATAGTATTTAGCTAAAAAAAACTAATTGGGGACACTATATAGAGCATTCAAGATAAAAATATATATAACAAGTAGATTTGTTGCTTGAAAAGTAGCAACAAATAGGGATGCCGTTAGTGACGGCGTTTCCTTGAAGGAGGAGGTTAGTTTCACTATCAAAGTAACCTTTTTCCACCCAATGACGATTGGCTGGACAAAGAAAAAGAAACAAATGACATAGCATTTGATATTTTGAGGTTACTCTCATGGCCGGGTCTTCTCTTCGAGGCCAGTGCAAATCTGAGTTGGTTTGCTGGCAAAAATTACAAATGTATGGAGATTCTCATTGATTGATTTATGTCCGACCTCTGATGACTATAAATTCAGAAACCTTCTCCAAACCGAAGGTTATTTGTATAAATTGTGTAAATTCATTGCTGTGAGTACCTGATAGACACTAATTGAATGATTAGACCCCATTTGTTTGGTTGGTATGGGTGTGTGTGTCTTTTTAAGCCACCAAATATTTATATTCTCTCTATATATATATTACTTTTATTTTATATCATTATAAACAGTAAAATAGTAACATCTTGTGTGCTGGCATTGTTGATGAGGACACAGATACTTGGCATGGTTTTCACTGGAATCATTCCGTTTTCTAGAGTGAAAAATAATAATAATATTTTTTCAAATGTAATTGCATTGATGTCCTGGTGGTATTCAAATTTATTGCATTATAAAATTATTTAAATAAATATTTTAATTTCCTGAAATATATTAAAATCAGCTTCATCCATTTTTATACCAAACTGAATGAAAAACAAAACAATTGAAGAAGAAAGGATCACTGAAATCGCCCGATATCGCCCTGTCCGGCGTGACATAACGCCAAAAACGCGACGAATTAAGCTGTTTGTTCAGGTTGTTGAGCGTGTTTGTTTGTTTGTTTGTTTGTTTTTGTTTCTATATTTTAAGGCTGCTTTAAAAGTTTCTTCATTGTAATTTTGTTTCAATATAGCATTTTTTCATACTATGCCGTATGGGAGTTGTGTTGCCTACAAAATGTTTTACAAAACTTAAATATCGGCTTGCGTATCTGAACTGACCAATGCAATTGCATGCAACCAACTGATTTCTTTAAATATCTGTATACAAAACTTTAATACAAGACAAAATCGACTGAGCATTTTTACAATAAATAAATATATGTGTAAGGTTTCATTGCTAAAATTACCATTGGCCACAAACAGACTTACTTTTTGATAACTCCTGATAATTACCTCTGCTGAATAAACCTAATTATATACTGTATGTTGCATCCTAGAGTTTTGCCTGTTCTGCTTGCTCGCGAGGTGATACGAAGCATTGATTGTACAATTATTCAGAAAAGTCTACAAAAATATATATTAACTTTTTACTTTTTCACCGGCTTAGACAGAAGCGACTGAATATACGATGTATTTTCAGTTTCCTCAACAGTCGAATTAAACAAAAACCTTTCAACAATCTTGGGAAAATTGTTCAATGGATTCTTCATTATACGAGTCAGAGACCAGTAGAAACTTCGTTTTTGGATGAAAATCTCAATCGCGCTAGTGTTACATGAAAATAAAGAGATGCTGGTTAATGTACGCTCGATAATTTAAAACATTGTACGAAGTCACGAAGGGACGTGAAATAGCCACTAATCAAAGCGGATGTTTTGGTACTCACCACAGAGACAATAAATAAGCATTGTCTTTAGTAGAAAAAATACACCTTTAGTTAGTAACCTTGCTTGATATAAAGAAGTGCAAAGAAAAGTCAGTTTTTTATACCTACCTGAAAATAAAAGCCCCAGCATTAAATTTCGCCAAATTCCATCCACGTCACAAAGGAAGCGAAGGTTTGTAAACACTTTCTTTTAAAAACCTGTTTGTGATAATGTCTCACAATGTCTCTCCAGCTTTTCGAAACTGGTTTTCGGAGCTCCCAAGGGAACGATATCCGCCGTCCTAATTGGTCAACAGCCAATTTAGTTACTCCCAAGGGAAATACACACGCATCGTGAAAATAGGCATCCCTAAAAATGTACAAATATTATAGTTTTAAGGGTATAATAATAAGTACAATATGAACCAATTTAATCTAATCTAATCTAATCACAAATTACATAAATTAGCAGTTTAACCGGGCTGAAGAAGTGGTTTTAAACGAAAAAGCCATTGAACAGAATGGAAAGCCGTTTAAAAGCTACGTTATTTATCGGTAAGATAAGCTTAGTGTGCATAAGCTTGCATGTAAGCTTATTACAGTCTTGTAAATGTTTTAAGATTACTTACTTACTTACCACTCATGCAAACGACCATTTTCTCTCGTTCTTTGTCGTTAAAACGGACAACAACATCCAAGTTCTCTTTTATGTCGGCAAACAGTGGCTTTAATATGAACTTGCTCTCGAGTATCGCTGTCGCTGTCTTTGGTTGTTTTTAAATTTTATCCTAACATACTCGGGAGGTGACTAAAAAATGTTATTGCAGCGATCGGAAAGACTTATTTTTCAATCATGCAAAAATAAATAAAACAAGGATGCAAGATGACTTACCCAATTTCATGGTTCTTTCGATCACTGTCGCCGGCCGGACATCAAGTGAACAGAATGTAAAATGACCAAAAAAAATTATAGTACAACTTTTATAGGCTTTCTCTAGAGAAAGAACGCATTCTCTAGTATGCATTCTAGAAAACGCTTTCTTCGTTACTGTTCTGTACATTTCCGTTCCGTATCTGTTCTGTTCTGTATCTGTTCCGTGTCCGTTCTGTATTCGTTCTGTATTCGTTCTGTATCCATTCTGTATCCGTTCCCTTACCCATTCTATTTCTGTTCTGTTCGCGTTCGCTGTCAGGTTAATTCTGAGCTGTACTGTAGTTTCTTTGCAGGATTGAATGTCTTCTCGTAATTCATTAATTTTCCTCTGTCTCATCTCTTTCGCTATTTTGGCTTGCTGAAATTCACTTCCAGATGACTTTTGTACACTGTTTCCAAACACTTTGGACCTCAAAGTTTTCTTTTTGTAATTGTATCCATCTGCATCAATTTTTTGCTTTGATAGTTGAAAAAGTTTCTTTCTATAACTAAGGAGAGAAGCATTTTCTTGGCATAACTGTAGCGATGCAGCATTTATTTGTTTTTCATACTCTGATAGAGGGCGATCCACGTCTTTTCCAAATATTTGGCTGTTTCTCAGGTCACGCTTTGCCTCTGGATACCCTGCTTCCTCAGGGGAAGTTCCAACCTATGTTTATAAACTTTCAGTTACTAATAGAGTACCTTACTCGAACCTTAACCAGGGACTGATTACACGTTGGTTCAACCCGTCGGTTTCAACCGGCGGTTAGTGGGGCTTGAGATTTCAGCCCAGTTTGAGAAACCGGGCTGGAAATTTCAGCCTGGCCAAACGGGCTAAAAAACCTAATGTAAACATCAATCACGAAGGAGGTCCAAAAACATCTCAAGAAGAACAAAGTTGAAACTGTACAAAGCTACGCTAGTAGTGCCTGTCTTGCTACACGGTGCGAAACCTGGAAAATGAACAAGGGAGACAACAAAGCAGTTGATGTGTTCCGAAACACATGTCTACGAAGAATCCTCCGAATTAAATGGCAAGAACATATCAGTACTGAAGAGCTACTTGAAAGAGCTGACATGAAACCGCTGAGCAAAGAAGTGAAGCAGCGAAGATGGAAGCTGATTGGCCACATTACTACGGCAAGATCACAACAGCGACTGCAACATAGCGATGACTTGGGCACCAGAAGGAAGAAGAAGAAGAGGAAGACCAAAGACCACCTGGAGATGCACAATTGAGAAAGCAATAAACGAGACGGGCTACAAATCCTGGAAAGAGATGCGGGCTACAGCAGCTAACAGAGAAAGATGGAGAAGCTTTGTGAAGGCCTTTGACAGTAGTCACGAAGCAGATAGGTAACATGTAAAACGGCAAAGATTTTGGAAGGATTCCATCGTAAAAAGCAAAAATTTCATGAAAACTGAAAATTAAGCTAAACGAGAGCAAATGGCCCTTTAGGCCATGACGTAAAACGGGTTCTTAAACGGTATTTTTTAAAACCTCAGGGGGATACTCCCATAATGTAAGCTATGTAGGTATGTCCCGCAGGAAAGGGTATGGTTTTTGAGGTGTTCAGTCCAGCACTGTACAGATTCCTTAAAGATGATTTACAGTCCGTACTGTGCAATCTCCACCTGCAAAGTTTATGAGTCTCATATGAAGGAATGTATATACGAGCGAAAATAGAATTGCTGTAAAAACTTACATTTTTCTTCACATCACGTCCCAGGCTTTGTACAACGACATGATGAACAAAGCATCTCAAAAAACGTGCAAGAGATCCAAGAAATGGCATACAAATGGCGGCAAGCTCGCCCATCTACATGTTTATCCGGGATTTTGAAAGCGATGTACCGCTGACCAATGTCGAACAAATCCCGGGGGGACAGGTCTCAAAAACCTCTGATCGGCTAAGAAATTATTTCAAGGACGCGTGCGCAAAAGGGGTATCCGCTGACCTTATTGCGGGGATTGGAAGCGCGAAAATTTACAAAATGTCGAAACTTCTCGAAACTCTGCAATAGTGCAATAGTGTTGTTTTTCTTTAACTAGTAAATGCCACCTTTTGCTTGGGCAAGTTATTAGTCATTAAAATATAAACTAGAAAACTTTGCGTGCTCTGATTGGTTAAAAACCATGTTTTATCAGAGTATAAAACATAGAAAAGCGTGTTTTATCGTTTCGTGCGCGTAAATCTAGCACATAAAGAAGCCAAAACCATGTATTAGACTGTCATAAAACACTCCGGGAATTTGAGAACACTCGAGAAATTTTAGAAAACACTCGCCTGCGGCTCGTGTTTTCTAAATTTCTCTTGTGTTCTCAAATTCCCGTCGTGTTTTATGACAGTATAATACATGGTTTTGGCTTCTTTATTTGTTAAATATATACAATTTATTTGAAAAGGAGTTTATGAAATGAGGCCCTCAAAGATGATCATGGCATCCATGGAATCAAATATGGATGGCTGTGGTGGGGGCTGTGGATGATTGCCAATCTCCGCGATGTGTTTGGGCGTGATTCTTCAATCCAGCCGACAATAAGCACATCTTTCGGCAGCCAGGTTCTTGACACCGAAATTGTGGTACATGTACATCGTTGGGTTGCTCTGCTTGCGGTTGCTCTGGCTTCTGCTTGTTATGGCTTCTTGGCTTGTATGAAGTGGATGTCATCTTCGACAAGGAGCATGAACTTTTTAGTCTGCAAATTGTGGGTGATAACATTGTACATGTTTGTTATCAGGATGTAACTTCTGCCATATTCTGTATTGCTAAGACATTTTAATAATACAAAGTAGACTATGGCATCATTTGCATGCTGAGCAATGTGTATTTTGATATGACACAGTAAATGATTTCAAATTAGATTGCAAGTACCTATATGTACAGGCTGCATTTGTTGTTGTGAAATTGTCCTACACCCTATTAATTTATAAGCCAATCACTACAGTACACTCACACCAATTTAGAAGTGCTGGTGCTCAGTGGGTGATTTTAAGAATCACACAATGCACCTTAATAACTCTGGACCATTTTATTTTTCGTGCTTCATTTTCTGTAGACCTGTTTCCTTTATTAATGCCTCGTCTCCGGATCTTACGAAAGACGAGACTCTAGACCGCGCGGTCGATTATAAGAGACATTCGATATCTCTATCACTAGTTAATTAACCATCATCAATCAATGATTTCTCAATCAACCTACGTTACAATACAACACAATACAATACTTTAATTTGACACTCCCCTTACGTTACCAAGACGACACAGCAGTTTGGGCAAAATGAGTTTATTGAACAGTGGAAAGAAACCGATAGACCAATTACTGGACAATAAATACGAACGCCCAAACGCCCAAACTGAAGTGTAAGAAATGGCAGTGGGTTGAATGAATATGTTGAATGGGATATGACAATCAAATGCAAAAGTAGCCCCACCCCGTCGAAAACTATGAGGGGAAAAATGAGTAGGATCTAAGTGGAGCCTAGACACTACCCGCGAAAGAAAAGCAAAAATTGCTTGCAAGTAATGGGCTGTACCGACTGCGATAAGACTGTAAAAGGGGGAGCACAACCCGGGCCTGGATTCAGAGATAAATGGCGACGTAGAGCTGAGATCGGGCAAAGACGAGACCCAGGCAGGGATGGGATTGGATAGTCTTCGTAGCTGAAACATGTATATTAGCACCCGAAGATGTGAAAACCAAATTTGCCTGTGTGATAACCTTAGGGTAAATTTGTCACGGAGTGTCTGGCACCAGATTGGATTTGCGCAAGAAAGTGAAAAATGCAGCGAGAAACAAAGCCCACATAGCCGCGTGCAACGGAAGCGAAAAATCAAAACTGTCAAACGCGGCATGCAATATTGAAGGCGTAATAGCAGATTTGCGAGAAACAGCCTGCCCTAAAAAAACGTTTTACACCTCGTAACAAAAGCTGAAAATGATAATCAGAACTCCAAGTGAGTTCATACCCAGCAAGTTGATGAGCGTGTTTAAGACTGCTAAGATGATTGAGTATGGTACCATAGGCGCGTTGTCGAGTGACTAAATATGCAATATAGAAACTAATAGACTTAACACTTATAGGAAAGGACTGAAGAGCCCTCAGTTCACAGAAAGTCTGATAACTGCGAATATGAGCTGCTATGTTCTTCTGTGTGGACGTTGCGTGAGCCAAAGTAATAAGTCGCGAGACAAGAGACTCCAAGGTAACGAGTGAACATCTGTCAGAAGATGTGAGCCTGATCCCCGAGTGAGATCTACAAAAAAGGAAAAAACGAAATGATAATATTATCACGCAACGTCGAAAGAAAAACAAGCAGAGTCAACATCTTGAAAATTAAAGACCTGATCAGAGTCATTACATAGATGGTAAAAACGGTCGCGAGCTAAAGCGTTTGAGTGCCAACGACTTAGATAGTCCACAAACTGATTGTGTTTGCCTGGAACATAAAGTGCATGCACTTCCAAATCAAAAAGAGCAGCGGTGAACCAAAGTTGTCGGAGACAAGCGTTGCATGAATGGATCCTTGGATATAGTAGAATTGATAACCGCAACTGTGGTGGAGTTATCGCATGCGACGATGAATTTGTGACCCTGTAACTGAGGAGCCCAATGCTTGAGTGCAACAACGATCATGAAAAGTTCCAGTGCATTGATATGAAGGGTGGAAGAAGAAAGGCAATCAGGGAAAACGAAGCTGATGCACTCTGTTCGACAAGTGGCGCCACCTCCATAAAGACAAGCATCAGTTGAGAAATTGAAGCTCTCAAAATCCCAGAATAAAGGCTTGATAAGAGAAACACGATGAAACCGCGGAAGAAAATCAAGCCACCACTGAATGTCCAAGAGCATAGTTGAGGAAATTGGATAACGGTGACTAGCTGGCCGCTTGCACTCGCGAAGACTGTTGAGAAGTCGAGCCATGAAGATTCTACCGGGTTTAACACACGTGGTGACGAAACGATAGCTTCCCGAGAAGAGACTAAAGCTGTTTCTTTGTGAAAAACTTAGAAGCTTGCCAGATTATGAGTTCGGCTTCTAAATCCTCAAGACGTGTAGTAGGAAACTGTAGTGTTAGCTAAATAACAGAGCAAGTTCGAGGAACTGAACACAACAACAAGTAGTTTTAATTCAGTCGAGCAACATAGCGAGCACATGGCAAGTCGCAAGGGCCTCTGGGTAACAATGGCTTACGTCACATTTTCCTTCTACGTCAAATGCATACTATCCTAAGCAAACAACAAACAGTCCAAAAGTTCAGGGAGGTTCTATCAGTTCAATGAATCAACTAGGTTTTGTGACAACTGCAACAATTAAGTAATAATAAAGTCAAATGCTAAATAAAAAGTCCAGGGTTCGCTATTCTCTGAATCGTTTCTGGGACTCTTATCTCTCGACCGCATCGGGTGCTTCTCCTTGGGTCAACAGGTGGCGGGGTGTGCACTGGGCTGTCGGTCCTGCCACAGGGTGAAGTTGCTCCACAAGGTGTACTGTCGGTTTCGCTGGGTGTTTCTGGGAGAGGGTTCACGTGACGCCTATTTCTCCTCAACTGGCCATTTGGTGTTGCGATGGTGTAGGATTGGGGAGTACTACCAGCTTTGTCAACCACCATTCCCTCAACCTTTTGGCTGGGTAACCAAACAGGATCTCCTGGCAGGAGGTCTGGGAGGCTCTTAGCAGAGTGTCGTCTATCGAAATTCTTCTTCTGTCTGGCTTTCAGAGTCAAATCCTTCTCCCTGGACTGCTCCAAATAAGGCCAACTAGGTTCTAGTTGGGTCGGTAGATAGGGACTGTGGTACGGATTTTTCTTCCCATCAGAAGTTCAGCTGGGCTGAGGCCGCTTTCAAGGGGAGTGGCATGGTATGCCATCAAGGCTTTATACGGGTCAGATGCCTTCTTTAGCAGGTTTTTCACTGTCTGAACAGCACGCTCCACCTCGCCATTTGCTTGGGGAAATTTGGGACTTGTCGTAATGTGTGTGAATCCAAACTCTTCTTTGAACTTAAAGAATGTGTTTGCTGAGAACTGTGGGCCATTGTCCGACACTAGCTGGTCCGGGATGCTGTGTCTTGCAAACATGGACTTTGAGGTGTACTGCTATGTCCGGTGAAGTAGTGCGGGACAGCTTGGCTACCTCAACATATCGCGAGAAGTAGTCAATGACAAGAAGAAAGGGTTGACCTTTCAGTTCAAATAAGTCGACAGCGACTTTCTGCCAGGGTCGGTCAGGGAGTTCAGAAGGAATCGCTGGTTCAGCTGCATTAACATGTTGTTTGATGCAGGTTGGGCATTTCTTTACTACATCCTCGAGCTGCTTGCTCAGACCTGGCCACCATACTGAGGTTCTTGCTCTCTCTCTGCATTTAGCAATGCCTTGGTGGGCTTCATGGATTCTATCCAGGATATCTAGTCGCAGGGACACTGGGATAACAAGTCGGTTGTCCTTCATCACTAAGCCTTGCTGTATTGTCAGGTTGTTTCTCTCTGGCCAGTACGGTTTCAGTGCTCCAGGGAGTTGTGATCTCTCAGGCCATCCCTTTGAGGAATACTCCATTATCTGCTTGGTAACTTCATCTTCTTGTTGGTGGCATCTCAACTCTTCTAGTCGATCCTCCGTTGCAGGTAGGTATCTGATAACTGAGTCAACATAGGCCTTAACGTCACTCTCCAACTTCTCTTCTTTCTGGTTCAGGGGTCTTACAATAGGCGCACTGGACAGTGTGTCGGCGGTGTAGAGGGCTTTCCCAGGTACATGTGAGATGCTGTAGGAAAATCGCATCATACGCATCCGGAAACGCTGTACCCTGGCTGGAAGTTCGTTGAGGTTCTTAGTGCTCAGTAGAGGTACCAGAGGCTTGTGGTCTGTATTGATGTGAAACTTGAGTCCAAGAGGTAATCTGCAAAGCGTTCACTTGCCATGTTATGCCCAACGCCTCTTTCTCGATCTGGGCATAACGTTGTTCGGTAGGGCTCATGGCTCTCGAGGCATAAGCAACAGGACGCCATTGGTCATCATCTTGTTTTTGCATTAGAACAGCTCCAAGGCCGTAGGATGAAGCGTCTGTAGAGAGTGTTGTCTGACGGCTTGCGTCGTAGTGGGCAAGGGTAGGAGTGGAAGTGAGGCTCTTTTTGATAGAGGAAAAGGCCTGCTGCTGGGCTTCACCCCATGTCCAGTGGTTCTTGGTACTCAGGAGGTCTCTTAGTGGTTTGGTGAGCTCGGCTACATGGGGCTGAAATTTGCTCAGTTGATTAACCATGCCAAGGAACCTTCTTAGTTCTGATTGGTCTTTAGGGGCTGCCATCTCCTTTATAGCTTCGACTTTCTTGGGGTTGACTTGTACGCTCGGAATTGAGAATGGTGCCCAGGAATTCTACTGATGGCTTAGTGAACTCGCACTTTTCCTCATTCAGGGTAAGGTTAGCCTCTTGTAGCTTGTGCAAAGTTTGTAACAGATGCTCATTCGTGTTCTTTAACTGTTTTACCAAAGATCAGAATATCATCCATCTGGCACAAAGAACCTTCAGTTCCTTCCAAGACCTGTGAAATCCGTTTTTGGAAGTGTTCAGGGGCTGAACTGATTCCAAATGGTAGACGGTTGAAGCAAAACCGGCCAAACAGGGTTATGAAGGTGGTGAGCTTGGATGACTCTGGTGACAAACCAATTTGCCAGAATCCTGAATTCGCATCAAGCTTGCTAAAGACGTTTGCTCCGGCTAGTTGAGCTAATGTGTGATCAATGCTGGGTAAGGGGTGAAATTCCCTCAAAATGCTTTCGTTTAGCTTTGTTAGATCAACACAGATGCGAACTTGTCCATTAGCTTTAGGGACCACAACCATTCCAGCGCACCATTCTGTTGGTTCATCAACTTTAGAAATTATTTGCAATTGTTCCATCCGGGACAGCTCTTCTTTGACTTTCAAAAGAAGGGGAATAGGAACTCTCCTCGGCGTACTGAGAGCGAATGGTTTGGCCGTCGGTTAAACTTGGCTCGCTCGAAAATAACATTTCGGCGTACTACAAAATGCTCGTCAAACTTCGTCTTCACAGTGTGATACTGTTTCAGTTGAGACGATGATAACTTGAAGGAATTAGGATATCATCGGCTTGGTCGCCCATCGAGTAGATCAAAGTGTTGATCTGGCTTTCTTCTTCTTCTTCTTCTTTCACCAGTCCTGACGCTTGGCGAAAGCGTTCGAATCGTCGGCTCCATTTAGGCCAGTCTTCTGGATGGATGAAGTCGAAATTTTCCGGTAGTTGGACTCGGAAGGATGTCATTGTCGTTCACCGTTTCTGAACACCATGTAGTGTTAGCTAAATAACAGAGCAAGTTCGAGGAACTGAACACAACAACAAGTAGTTTAATTCAGTCGAGCAACATAGCGAGCACATGGCAAGTCGCAAGGGCCTCTGGGTAACAATGGCCTACGTCACAGGAACCTCGAGAGTGAATGCTGCTGTATCGACGAGAATCCCGTAGTCAGTAAATCTGAATGGCGGAAAAAGGTTGTTGCTTGATCCTGAATAGATTTAAAATCTGGCCAATCCAAGCGACGCTGCTCGACTTGTTTAGCTATAAATTTGTGAAATGCGCGAACGCTAACCCACGAATAGCTAATTGCCTTGATTGTTAGTCATCGGCGTACGGGAAGAATTTTGAAGGGGGGGCTGACCAAAATTTGCTCGAATAAACCTGCTTGCGAGCGTCGGAGGCGCGAGCATCTAGGGGGGTATGGGGGCATGCTCGCCCCTAAAATTTTGAAAAACTAGAGGCTCGGAAATGCTATTTTCAGTATTCTCCGCGAGATATTTCGTCAAAAACATTGTTCTCGGGTCAAGTGTAAAATGACAGGTAATTTGAGGGCTTACAGCAATATTTCTAAAAGAAGTATGGAGACGAAGACATACTTCAAATCAACTATATTACACTCACGTGCACAACCATGTTCACTCCAAATCTGGCATAATAATCAACATGGCCGCCAAATCAGCTCATTTTCTTCTTATACGCAGTTCCAGTCCCTGCGCGGTCTTGATTATCGCTCCCAGTCCCTCAGCAGAACTCAATGTATCAATTTGTTGTTCCATACCTACTCCGAGTGATAACAGCTATCCCATGAAGTAGTACAGAGGTAACAGAGCTCAGTTAGAAGATTAGGCGCGTTGCAGGATCAAAACAAATAAATCAATAATTTTTACTGTGTCTGCCCGAATGGTAGATCAGTTTTGCCCAAATAATACTATTTTTTTCCCGACTGGGGGGGCTGCAGCCACCCCAGCCCCCCCTCCGCCCCATACGCTGATGTTGTTATTAACTCGAGATGAGCTAGCATGGCATCCTTTAGCGCCGCATCATAGGATTTTATCATAATCAAAAAACCAGAAACAAATTCAGGCAGTTCTAGCTTATCATATTCACCTTGAATAGATGGAACGAAAACCTGCGGCCAGTCGATGTTACGCTTGTTGCATCGTGGCTCGGTGGTTTCGACAGCATCTTGATTTGAGAGATCTGCAAGCGTTGTTTTCAGAGGGGCGTTTCTGGCGACTGATGGTTAGCACTTTCAATTCCAACTCGAGCTTGTCCTTCTGAAGTTTGATTAGCTGAAGTTGCTGATCGAAGGAAAGAGCGGAAGATGCTGTATCGTCGGTAGCGATTGGCAGTGAGGAAGCTGCAGGTACCGTAGCTGACTGGGATTTAGAGGATTTAGATGATTTAGTGGACTGATTGGACAGCACAGGATTGCTTTGGCTCCTCAAGATTGAGATCGTCCTGAAGAAACGGGCTGGAAGAAAAATCGTAAAGGAAGTCTGGATCGGACACCTTCTTAGACTTACGTTTCAGACGTGCGCCTGCGGAAAGTGCCATTGCAACACAAGAGCTTGGAAAAAAGACGTGAATGGATAAGAGCTTACGCCTCATCTCCGGATCTTACGAAAGATGAGACTCTAGACCGTGCGGTCGATTATCGATATCTCCATCACTAGTTAATTAACCATCATCAATCAATGATTTCTCTAGTATAACCAAAGGTTAATCAGTGCGGGCGAGATCTAGATGGATGGATGGAGTCGCAGAATAATAAAACTTTTGACAGATGTCTATGATAGAATAATGATATATGTATGCAGCTGGTATAATGGCCAAGGTTATGAAGTTTTGGTCGGGGCAAAGCTAATGCCAATTTATTGCCAGTGTGCACGAAATATACCTTATTTCAGACTGAGCGAGTGAGGTGATTAATTGAGTAGAGATGAATTGATGTAACTCAAGGAACAATTTATTGTATAATTAATAACATACAAAATTTCAACATTATATAATTTTTTAAAGTTTATGTTAAATGGTGTAACATGTTGCTACACATGCAAAAGCATTATTTACTTGATACTAACTTGATAATAAGATGTTAAACTTCAACTTGTTGTATTTCAAGATGTCACGTGTTACTAGAGTATAAATAATAAACGCATGAAATAGTAAACCTGGTAAGTGAAGTATCACTTTAAGGTTTGTGCTGCATGAAATTTTGAATAAAAATGACAAGCACTTTTTTGTTTTGTATTTCACGCTTTTATCAGTTGTTTATACTGTCTCTAAGTAAACATATTTGTAACATAGTGAACTTGACTTGAACTTTAGAGATAGTAATAAATTCACATTCATTCAAAAGCACTCTGGCTTATACTGATTAAGATATGGGAGAAAAATTTTGCATAAGGCATAGAGTGGAAGAGGAAAGAATGTGAAGATAGCCGACGTCGCTGAAGGGGAGGAGGGTGGGGAAAAACCAACCCCAAAGCTTGAACGAGCCAGCGTCAAAATCAAAGAGAACGAGAAAACCACGCGGGTCTGCTTAAAAAGGATTGGGTAACCCCTTGGGGAATAAGGTGAGAGGGTGTGGAGCACGATAAAACGCAACTAGCTGTGAAATCGGGATCGTAAACGTCATTATCATGCTTTTTGAATGAATGTGAATAGTAATAAATTCACATTCATTCAAAAGCACTCTATGACTTATACTGATTAAGATATGGGAGAAAAATTTTGCCAGGCCCGAATAAGAAGGTAAAAGAAAAAGGAAAGCCTAAGCGCCCTAAGGGAAGGGAATAAACCCATCTCCCCAAAACTCAGAAGAAAAAAAACACAAACATGTACAGCGAGCAAATGTAACACAATTTATTTGAGAAAATTACAGAAATGCCATTTGAAAACCATCAAGATTATTACAAGAAGAAAACGAACGGCCTAACAGAGATGCAGAAGAGCAACCTTCTTCACAGGGGCTTGTGCTTGCAGCTAACGCGTCAGCTGGTTTAGTGAGAGCCAAGACCTTGTCCGTTTGAGAGTAGTACTGCGCCATTTGAATCGACTTCCATCCCACATGTCTAGCAATGTCAGCTACGGGAACGCCTAACATCGAAAGCGTGATAGAACAACCACTTCTGAAGCTGTGCATAGTTTCACCTTCTGATATCCCCAAGTGTTCCAGGTAAGAGGTTAGGCGAGCGGCCACGGCAGATCCAATGAATGGATTTTCTGAGACACCGATTTCTCTTATCGGTAGCTCTGAACAGATATCCATCGGTTACGTCAACATTAATTAACTTGCATAACTGAACATAACGATTCAGATTCGAAACCGGGCAGAGCAGAGAAGTAGGACACTTCTTGATGGCGAAAATGTGGCAATCCTTTCCCCGCAGAGTTTTACCAATGGATTGTTTAAAAAGTAAACCTTCACCGTCGGGAAGAGACAATACCTCCTTAGTGAGGGTTCTCCCCAAGTCAGACGCTCTATCACCCGAAAAGAAATCGACACAGAAGAAGGCCAAATCCCTGGAAAAAATATATCGGGACAACGGGGCAATATCATGAGAAAGAAAGGCCTGAGCGTTGAGGTGATCGCAGAGTTTAAGTAACTTATCCAAAAAGATAGGTACAGACTGCTTGGGAGAAATGTGGGAGGAAGCCTGTTCCTGATATAGGAAATGAAGGTAGTCCTTGAGAGACTGGTTGGAGGCAGGATTTCCAGTGCCAAGGAGGTCATACCACGGGCCATTTCTGCCCACCGAATAAAGATAGAACGAACGAAGTTTACCAATAAGGCTATCTACAGTTCCGGCTGCTAAACGGACTGGACAATGACAACGTTTCTTCGAATGAAAACCAAACAAAGGGCACCCAGAGTGGTGAATCTTCGTTTTCCCTTTTTGATCCTTCCAGATGAGAAAACGAGTGAGATCGCGTGGGGCAGCCGAGAACAGAGACTTGGGAAAGGGAAGAGAAAAAAGAAAACTTTCTAACTCTTTCCGGAGCGCGCTTTTCTGTTTTTCATATGGTTTGGAGGATCGAAAGAACCTGAATGGACTCCAAACGGCGATGGATGGACGGAAGATCGATTGATATTTTCTCCCCTACACGTTGTTTAGGTTGAAGGAGGCGTTTATAACCACAGCGTTGACAGAAGGAAAAATTGTAATCATTTGGGTGGAAGCATTCAGGGCACTGGACAGGCAGGACACCAAATACGAGATACTGGCGGGAGACACTAAGAGACAAAGTAAAGAAAACGAAAGTAAATTAATAAACCGGTGGGATTCTAAACACCCAGAAATCCCACTGCAAAGGCACGTAAGTTGAAAGACCCAGAGAGAGTTGAATCTGGAAAAAGAAGAATGCCCTTTTGACCTTTGTAGCCTAATTTGAAAACTACTAGAAGCTCTATGCTGCAGGATAGGCCAACAGAAAAGCTTGGGACAGAGGTCAGGAACAATAATGGTAAAAGGGCAAGGTTGCGATTCCATAAATTTAAGCAGAGGGCCCACCAGAAGGAAAGGGGGAAAAAACGTAAGCGTTGTCAGCAGGCTCAAGCGTTTGGGCGAAAACATTGGTTCCAGAAGAACCAGGATTAGGGAAAGGGGAGTAAAAACGCAGAGGCTGGCCTTTAGAATTGCACTGCACGTTGGAGGAAGAGTGCCATCAAATCCAACGAGTGGGGGCCGTAGGATTGATCCACAAGCTTCCAGGCAGATGTGCTAAGGGTGCAGTCAGAATCGGATAAACGGCGTGAAGGGGCGTCGGCAGGATTCTCTCGCGAGGGGAGGAATACAGTACGCAGCGCCAAATTGAATTTTAGAGAGATGAAAAAGATGTCCTTCAACACCTGGGAAAGAGCAGGCATCCTGGAGAGTTTACGTTCCCAAGAAGAAACCATGACCATATTGTCGATATAACAGTCGACCCTGGAGTTCGAAATCGTTTCGGACGAACTTTCCAAGGTATACAGCAAAGCCTGTGCTTCTCGGACTGCTATGGGGAGTTTTCGGGTGTTGTCATCCCAGTAGCCTCGAAGGATCTGCTCCCCTTTCCCAGGGACTTTAAGTACCCCGCCCCAGCCAATATCCGATGCGTCGGAAAAAAGCGTTATGGAGACATGTTTTTCTTCTTTCCAAGGGAGAAAGCCATCCCAACTGTCTAGAAAACGCCAGTGCGAGAGCTCTAACTTCAAAGCCCCGGATACTGGAACGGGTCTAGAAGACTTTGAAGCTGAAGAAATAGCTTGGTAAGTGCAATTAGTAAACAGCTTTGCACCCGGAACGGACAAGGAGAAAGATGCCGTTTTGCCAGCAAATTTTTGTAAAGTCTTCAGAGACACCGTTTTGCCATTGAGGATGGAATCACGAAGACCGGCAAACTTTTGCACTTTGTCAGGGGGAAGTGTAAAAGCCTGCTTGTCGGATTCGCAGAGAAGACCCAGGAATTTAACTCTTATACTGGGAATGAACACACTTTTTGACAGGCTGAGAAAGTAGCCCAGATCCAGGAGAATGGAACAGGCTATAAAGGTCGCCATCTCTGCAAGTTGGAAGTTTGAAAATTCCTTAACGGGGCTTTCCACGTGGACGAAGCTGACCAAGGTGCCTGTCATTGATATATTGCGAACAAGGGACACCAAGGTATCTGATGTAGCTTGTTGCAGCCCATACCAACAGTGTTGTAGATATAAGCACTAGCTTTCCACCCAAAACAGGATGGTGGTGTAGGTGAAATAATAACCTTTCCACTGTAAGCCAAAGTAGGTACAGCTTGAAGGGTGCAAAGGAACATGGTCGTAACCACTTTTATTGTCTATCGTAGTCTGAAAGTGGTTTAACCCAACGTAACGGGGGAGATTGGTAATGTAGTCGAGTTTAAAAGGGCAGTCCTTTATCCAGAGGTTCAGGAACCTTTCATCGTGGCACATTCGCGGTTAGGTAGCCTCTATAGTAATGGGCATGACGAGATGAGGAGGAGAGACAAAACCAACTTTCCCTTGAACCAGGAGAGAGCCATTCCTAACGCGTTCAGTAATACATGTAGAGATAAAATCTTAGTGATCCAAACAGTTACGTGCGTTAGGGATGATGATGTGAGGCGGAAGCGGAGAGTCATAATAATGACCCTGAAAGGTGCCCTTGAAGGGAGTAAAAAATTCTTGAATGTCTACGCCCGACGAAACGTAACGAAGAATCTCATCAGACTTGGAGTAATCCCGCAAGATGACACGCCAAAAACGGGAATGTCTCATAAGGGTCCCAGCAATATAATTATCGTTATCCCTAAAAGGGATGTGGGTAGGCGAGGCAAAAACAGCGCGAGATGACACCAGAGGGGAGTGGCCCGACCCAGCTGTAGGGTTTTCCCTCCCAGTTACACCATGAAGTTGTAGGCTCATACGAGATCGCTGAAGAAATGAGCCTTTCAAAGTTGGAAGCCAAAGGCATGTTCAAAAAAAAAAGGAGAAACCAAAAAAAAAAAGAAATAAGAGGAGGGAGAGAACCCCACAGCCGAGTCAAGCCAGGAATCCGTCCGAAGACTGGAAAAGGGTTTTGCTTTAGAGAACCCCCCTGGACATGACTCGGAAGTAGTAATGGATAAAACATGGAGCACAAAAGAAAAAATACAACTAAAACAAAAATAATTGTCAAACTCTTTAATGACAAAGGCAAAATAACATTTATGAAAAATTATTCTGACGGCCTTTCCTAACACGACAATTTCTAGAAATATGACCTCTAAGGCCACATGCGTAACAAGTAATGGAGGGCCTCGGGTTTCTGTACGGCCCACTTGTAGGAGCCAAGAGAGGACGGTGTGTAAAAGTGTGCTTCATGGCCTTCTCAATTTCCCTTGCGATCGCAATCTCCTCTTTATCTCCGAGCAGTTTAAGTAGGACCGGTTGGAATGATGGCTGCGAGGATAAAGCCCTGGTTTGCCTGAGAATCGAATTGAAGCGAGAGGCCCGGGCATCATTCTTCTCCCTAGCTACATCAACTAGATGTTCCAGTGCGGCAACAGAAGCGTGGACATCAAAGATACCCGCCGGGCGGGCGATAAGCTGCTTTAAAGCCTGTAGGGCGTTATGTACGGAGTTTTGGTCAAGCTGGGTTTTCACCGCAGCAATTTCCTTTTGAACAAGAGCCATGTCATCACGGTCAGGCTAAAGGTAAAGGGAAACGAAGATAAATAAATCTGATAGACTTAGGACTATCCTACTCTTAAATCACACCTAGTCCGAAAATATTCCGCGATGTTCCAAGCGTAAAAGCGCCAACATAAAATCAAACATGAACACAGCATATCCGTAAAAACACTGTACGTTGCTAAAGCGTAAAAATGCCAACGTGAAAATCACACCTTATCCGTAAAACACTGAATGTTACTCAAGCGACAAACGCCAATGCAAAAATCACAACTCATCCGTAAAACACTGTACGCTACGCAAGCGACAAGCGCCAGCGTAAAAGTCACAACTAAACCGTAAAACACTGAATGTTACTCAAGTGACAAAACGCCAACGCAAAAATGACAACTAATCCGTAAAACACTGTACGTTACGCAAACGACAAGCGCCAGCGTAAAAATACAACTAAACCGTAAAACACTGTACGTTACTAAAGTGACAAGCGCCAACGTAAAAAATCACAACTTATTTGTAAAACACCGTACGTTACTCAAGCGACAAGCGCTAATCGTAAAAAATCACAACTTATCCGTAAAACACTGTACGTTACTCAAGCGACAAGCGCTAACGTAAAAAATCACAACTTATCCGTAAAACACCGCACGTTACTCAAGCGACAAACGCTAACGTAAAAAATCACAACTTATCCATAAAACACTACGTTACTCAAGCGACAAGCGCTAACGTAAAAAATCACAACTTATCCGTAAAACACTGTACGTTACTCAAGCGACAAGCGCCAACGTCAAAAATCACAACTTATCCGTAAAACAATTGTACGTTACTCAAGCGACAAGCGCTAACGTAAAAAAATCCCAACTTATCCGTAAAAACATTGTGCGTTGCTAAGGCGACAAACGCAAACGTCAAAAATCACAACTCATCCGTAAAATAATTGTACGTTACTCAAGCGACAAGCGCTAACGTAAGAAAATCACAACTTATCCGTAAAACATTGTACGTTACTCAAGCGACAAGCGCTAACGTAAAATATCACAACTTATCCGTAAAAACATTGTACGTTACTCAAGCGAGAAGCATGTACTTACTTACTTACGCCTAGTACCCCGCCTGGGGCATAGACCGCCGACAAGTGTCCTCCAGACGTCTCTGTCTTGGGCTTTCCTCTCTAGCTGGCTCCAGGTCAGCCCCGATCTCCTGATGTCTGCTTCCAGGTCCCGACGCCATGAGTTTTCTTGGCCGGCCCCTCCTCCTCTTACCCTGGGGGTTCCAGGTCAGGGCTTGCCTCGTGATGTTCGTTTGAGGCTTGCGGAGAGTATGACCTACCCATCTCCAACGCCTCTTCATGATCTCGGCATCTGCGGGCATCTGGTTGGTTCTCTGCCACAGGTCGTTGTTGCTGATGGTGTTTGGCCAACGTATCCGGAGAATTCTTCGTAGACATGTGTTAATGAAAGTCTGCACTTTCTATGTGGTTGCCACGGTTGTCCTCCACGTTTCTGAACCATACAGTAGGACAGGTTTGACGTTACTATTGAAGATCCTGATCTTGGTCTGAAGTGTCAGTTCGTTTGAACTCCAGGTGTTCTTCAACTGCAGGAAAGCTGCTCTTGCTTTGCCGATCCTGGCTTTGACGTCAGCTTCCGTGCCCCCCTGATTGTCAACTGCACTGCCCAGATATGTGAAGGCATCCACCTCTTCCAGAGGTTCTTCTCCCAGCCTAACTGGTTCAACGTTCATTGTGTTAGCTTTGAGGACCTTGGACTTCCCTTGTTGATGTTAAGGCCAATTTGGGCAGAAGAGGCTGCCACGTTATTGGTCTTCTCCTGTATTTGTCGATGTGTGTGAGATAGTAGTGCCAGGTCGTCCGCAAAGTCGAGGTCGTCAAGCTGTATCCAAGGTGTCCACTGGATTCCATTTCTTGCTTGTGCTGTAGATGATCTCATAATCCAGTCAATCACAAGCAGGAACAGAATTGGCGAAAGTAAACAACCTTGTCTGACTCCCGTTCTCATGTTGAAAGCTTCTGTGAGCTGCCCTCTATGAACGATTCTGTTGGTCAACCCCTCACATGAGTTACGGATGATGTTAACAAACTTTACCGGCACCCCATAGTGTCGGAGAAGCTTCCAAAGGGTATCCCTGTCTACACTGTCGAATGCTTTTTCAAAATGGACAAAGTGGATGTAAAGAGGAGAGTTCCACTCACTCGACTGTTCTAATATGATCCGTAGTGTAGCAATCTGGTCCACGCAGGATCTATCCTTGCGGAAACCAGCTTGCTGGTCTCTCAGCTGAGTGTCGACCTCATCTTTCATCCTGTTCAGAAGGACCCTGTTGAACACTTTCCCTGGGACAGCCAGAAGCGTGATCCCTCTGTAATTTGCGCAGTTGCTAAGGTCTCCTTTCTTTGGCAGCTTGATAAGGTATCCCTCTTTCCAGTCAAGTGGTATCTCTTCCTCTTCCCAGATCTTCTTGAAGAGGGGGTGTAGCATGTCCACGGTGGTCTCTATGTCTGCCTTTAATGCTTTGCACGGGATACTGTCAGGTCCGGCTGCCTTGCCGTTCCTCAGGTGTCTGATTGCCTTCCTTATCTCATCTTTAGTCGGCGTACCGCACTCTATGTCCAGGTCCTCTGCTGCTGGCAATATGTCTGGTGGGTTTGGTGGTATTGGTCTGTTCAGCAATTCTTCGAAGTGCTCTACCCATCTCTTCCTTTGCTGTTCCTCCCCCTGATTTGTCTTCCTGCCTTATCTTTCACCGGTCTTTCTGGTTTGCTGTATTTCCCGGACAGCTTCTTGGTGGTGTCGTACAGGACCTTCATGTTCCCTGCTCGTGCTGCTTGTTCAGCTTCTTCAGCTAGTCCGTCTACGTATTTTCTCTTGTCCGCTCTGATGCTCTTCTTGGCCCTTTTGTTAGCATTTGAGTACTCCTCCTGTGCCTTGGACTTTTCGGCTCTTGTTCTGCTGGAATTGACAGTGGCCTTTTTCTCCTTTCTCTCCTTGATCTTACTCAGCGTTTCTACAGAGATCCAATCCTTGTGATGATGTTTCTTGGGGCCGAGTACCTCTTTACAAGTTGAAACAAAAGACTCCTTTACTCTCTTCCAGGTACTGTCTACAGTCTCTTCCTCTTCCATCAGTTCCTGGAGCACTTGATACTTGTTTCTAACTGTAACCCTGAACTCTTCTAACTTCTGTGCATCTTTCAGGCATCCGGTGTCATACCTGTTGCGTTGGGGTGCTATTTCTGTCCAGTTCTTCTTTAGTTTCAGCTTGAGATGTGTAACGACTAGGTGGTGATCTGAGGCAACGTCTGCACCTCTTTTCACTCTCACGTCCTGCATAGATCTTCTGAATTTCTTGCTAATGCAAATGTGGTCTATCTGATTTTCTGTCGAGTGGTCTGGTGATATCCACGTCGCCTTGTGAATCCTTCTGTGGGGAAACACCGAGCCACCTACGACCAACCTGTTGAGAGCACACAGGTCTGCCAGTCTCTCCCCATTTTCGTTCATTTCGCCAAGCCCATGCTGTCCCAGCACCTCCTCATATCCATTGTTATCGCTTCCTATCTTGGCGTTAAAATCTCCCATCAGGATGGTGACGCCTCTTTCTGGACAAGTATCAATCACGGATTGCAGTCTGTTGTAGAACTGGTCCTTGTCTTCATCTTCTCTGTCATTTGTCGGTGCGTAGCACTGGATGACATTCATGTTGATTCTCTTCTCCTTGGTTCGGAAGGAGGCAGTGATAATTCTTGGCCCATGAGCTTCCCATCCGATGAGCGCCTTCTGTGCTGCTTTTGACAGCATCAGGGCCACTCCTTGGGTATGCGGGCCGTCTTCCTCCTCATGGCCTGAATACAGCAGCATCTCACCCGAGTTCAGTCTTTTCTGTCCGGATTGGGTCCATCGTGTGTCGCTAATTCCAAGCAGTGATAAGTTGTAGTTCCTCATCTCTGCTGCTACTTGGGCGGAGAAGCATGTACCAACGTAAAAAATCACAACTTATCCGTAAAACATTGTACGTTACTCAAGCGACAAGCGCTAACGTAAAAAGTCACAACTTATCTGTAAAACATTGTACGTTACTCAATCGACGAGCGCCAACGTAAAAAATCACAACTTATCCGTAAAATACCATACGTTACTCAAGCGACAAGCGCTAACGTCAAAAATCACAACTTATCCTTAAAACACTGTACGTTACTCAAGTGACGAGCACCAACGTAAAATACAACTTACACGTACAACACTGTACGTTGCTAAAACGACAATGCGCCAACGTAAAAAAAAAACGTGGTATAGACATAACGGCGGGCAAACATAGCAAAAGCCAAGAGAAAGATAGGGGAATATTGAAAATGAAAATACCTCGACTTCTTGAGCGGGTGGCAACGCATCCTGAACTGCCGGTCCTTGGGCTGCTTGAGCTCCTTGGGGCGCTTGAACTGCTTGAGGCGCTGCTTGAGGTTGAGCGGCCAGAGCTTGTACTTGAATTCCCTGCAGCTGTTGCGGAACTTGTGCCATAGTAGCAGTGTAGCTTCAGCGACGTACGGCGGAATTGAAAAACCCAAAAGATGAAGCAAGAACGAGCCAGCGTCGAAATCAAAGAGAACGAGAAAACCACGCGGGTCTGCTTAAAAAGGATTGGGTAACCCCTTGGGGAATAAGGTGAGAGGGTGTGGAGCACGATAAAACGCAACTAGCTGTGAAATCGGGATCGTAAACGTCATTATCATGCTTTTTGAATGAATGTGAATAGTTTTAATCTCTACACCTTTTCCTGTAATGAAAATTCTTTGAACTGAAACGTTGATTATGATATTCAAAAATGATAACGCTAACACAAATTGTGTGAAGATATAATAACTACAATTCATGATCAAAATATTGAATGCAACAACAACTTTACAGACTTGAGTTTTTTTGGCTCGAAAAGTATCACTGTTTTTGTTAGTAGAATAAGTAATAAGAAACTCAAACAAACTATATTGTTAGATTGGCAATGTGAAATGTACGTAGTAAATGTAAAAACATAAACAGTTTACTGACTATCAGGAAAGGAATGACCAGTAAGCCAGTTTCAGTGTTAATGATATAGTGATACAGTCATTGCTGGGAATGGATAAGGTTACTTTACAAGTTCCTTGATGTAGTTGGGTGTTGCATCAACAACCATTGTAATGTTCTCCAAAGAAAGCAAAGCCTCTTTAATTTTATCGGATGTCAGGTCATTGGATGCAGTGGATGCTGTGGATGCAGCGTGTGTCTTGACAAGGGATACTAAAACATCAGTGAAAGCAGTAAACCATGTATCATTTCCATCAACATCTGCACACAGTCGCGCTGACATAGCTTTCTGTGTTGCACCACATGATGGGCAGGTGACAACATTATCAGTTATGGTGTATGGTATATTTTTGTTACAGGACTTGATTTGACATTGGAGGTAAATGTTAAGTTTGTCAACAAATTTGAATTCATTGACAGTAATTGTTTTGTCACAATTCTTCAGAAGGTCTGGTCCTTCAACTTTATCAAGTACGGCTGTCACTTCTTCAAATGTTGTCGTCACCGTTGTTCCTAACATGGTATTTCCAGAGTAGATTTTGACACTGAGGTTATTGATACTGTAACTCTTGGAGCTTTGGAGTTGCTTTATGATGTCATCCCAAAGGTGAATAACTGTATGTCCAGTTGAGTCTTCCAGGATACAATCTTCTTTCACCAAACCATTTTGTCCGTTTCTTTTAGAAACTTGTTTAGGTGCTTTGTCACCAAGGGTAAGAACTCCTTTCACATTCACCTTTTGGTTTCTTGCGAGGTTCTGCAGTTGGGTCAATGATACGTCAGTGGAAGTTGCAGTAGGGCCACTTTGTGCAGCATTATCTGCAGACAGTGATGATATGGTATGACATTTTGGAAGGTAACATCACTATTTGTCATTTGCAGTAATGTTGTCGTTTGGTTGACCAAAAACTGTCCATTGTCTTCCTTGACATTAGGGACTTTAAGCACCGACAACGGGAACGGCAACCGCGACGTGAGAATGTCAGGGAAAACCCAAATGATCTACTGCGCATGTATGGCGGGAAATATCTTGACGTTCTACGTCGGGGCCCGACGTGAGAAAGCTTGAGTTGGCGTTGCCAGAAAACGCGAGTACTTTACTTCTTATTAATCAGGTTTTATGGCTTTAAGACGGTTTAATTGTATCCTAGAATCAAAGTATACACTGTTTCGAGGCATATGCTGTTTTCTTTGACATTTATCGGAGCAAACTTAGTCAGTTTTTATTGCTGCAGGCAGCATGGAGCACGATTTCATTCATGGACGACAAGAAGCTACAAGAACATGTGAGTACAACTGAACACAAACTTTTATTTATTTCCCCGCTTGTTCAGTTTAAAATATATTCGAACACTGCTTCATATCCATGTCATCTGCCTTTTCTTTCGTTAAACGGCTATCGGGTGCCGGTCTTGAACAATGAAATTCAGTATTTATGTGTTTCTTGGTTTGTTTTGATTTTAGTCTGCCGAATTATAAAATTCCCGGTCGCGGAGTTTACTTTATTCGGGGAAATCAATCCGATTAATTAACAGTTTAATTTCCCCCCGCTTTTATGTGGCAGACTGAGAAGGGGCTCAAAGAATTCTATCAATTCTACCAGCCGTAAAAGGGTTCTGTGTACCTTAGAATTTCGAAGCCCTGAAATTCGATGAAGTTCGAAACCCACTAGTATTTTATATCTTGCATTGAGACTCTTGCTTCAGACATTTTCCTATCAAAAGACATTTTCCTTCAGACATTTTCTTTTTGCTAAACCAGCACTATAGTTAAAGTTAAGTTTAGTATTAATTGTTGTTCGGTTTCATTGATGCCAGAGAAGCTTCTTTATCAGTCGGTGTTTTTAATTTGATCGACAAGATTAAATTAGTCGTAACAAGTCGTGCTAAATTGTATGTTTATGCTGCCATAATACCACTTTTCACTGCCGTTTTTCCCCAGGAGCTCTCTAATGTTTTGGACGTACATCTGGTCCGTGAGGTCCGAATAGTTCAAGAACAAAAAGGAAGCCGTGAGAAAGCAAGATTTATATTGATGGCAAAAAATAGCGATCACAACAGAAACATACTCTAGTTTGCACTGATCCTCTTTTGGTTGTAGCTTGTACTTTTATTGTAATGTTTTTCTTTATTTCTTTGACTGAAATAAATGTTTCGTTTCGCCTTGAATTTAATTTCAGTTAATTTAACTTTTTTTTGTGTGTATTAAAAATTAGGAGATGGTTTCGGGACATCTTCCTCCCGATCATCCAAGTCAAATCTTTCGTAAGACTGTATACGGAAGATCGAGGCTGTTTGACTTATTGAATATTCTGTTATAATGACTGACAAGCAATAAATCACGAACCTCTTTTAAGGAAGGTATACCAAAGAAAATCTAAAACTAAGGAAAACAACAATTCCAACTGCCCGGTCGCCGTTCTGGTCCGTGTAGTGCTTAATGTTTTCAAATTCCCGATAAAACGCCGTCTCGTCCCAGTTCATTTTCGGTTTTCCCGTCGCCGTTGCCATCCCCGTTGTCGGTGCTTAAAGTCCCTATTAACTAGCTTGACTGGATTTCCTGTGGTTTGAAAATGTACACACCGACTGTGTGTTGCTTGATCAAATCCAACAACTCTCCAATTTTTAGTAGGAGAGGTCTGGAGGCTGCAATGGTAGTATTGTGTTCCTTTTTTGGCCTTTTTCATGGGTGATACATTGTGGACAAAGCCTGGGTCACTGTCGGAAAAAGAAAAAGAAAACAGGAATTTTTCAGTATACAGTGAGAAATGCAGCATGAAGGAGTTGTCATTAACTGGACCTGTTAATGAAATATTTAAACAAATTGTGTTAAGATTGATCAAAGGTTTATTTTCCGAATTTGTCAGACAAAACAAAATATTTTTCAAGGAGTTTTTTATGATAATTTTCTTGTTTACCCCTTGTCTGCAAATATTAGGAAAATTTGTATGTGTGTAAGTCAGATTGGCCAAAATAAAGTATAAAGCAGAATAATGATTGTCCCGTGGATTAGACACTGGTCATTTCTTGCCATTCTTCTGCAAAACGAGATAAATGACCAAACCATGTCAGTGACATACTGTATCGCGTTTTTGTTTCAACTTTCAATGTTGAATGTTTACATTCGTCAGAGGGTATAAGACGGAAACTCAGAGATGTCACACTGCAGCATGATTTTGGTCTTTAAATTATAATTGCTTTGAGATGTTTACATTTTGCACTTGCCTTCCTTCTCGGACAATTTTTAATTTTGCAACGTTTCACACATGATTTTCTTTAAAAAACAACACAATTTTATAATTATCTTAGTTTGAATATTGCGCGTTAAGACCATTAACACATTGACTACTAAACCGGCCAAAATCAGCCAAGAAGAGACCACAGACTTGTACCACTTGTGACGTCATCACTGTTCACGCCAGAGGATGTCTTTGATAATCAACGGATAGAGTTGGCAAATGTCTAACAAAGCATGCCTAAACGAGCACGAAACGTTAAATTGGACCAGAGATACACACAAAACAACTTGGATTTTTTTCCTCCAAAATCACCAAAAAATGCAACCTTCACTACCATTGACACTCTTTGTCAAAAAAATTTCCTTTTCCCAACGTTTAGGCTAAAACTTTTTCAATGTGAACAAAGACGACTGAAAGGCCAACAAAACCACAAAATAATATGAGAGAAAAAGGAGAGCGAGAAACGGCAAAAAAATAAAAGGAAAAGAAAAGCCTAAAGTCAGGTGGGTTTTTCAAACCCAAAAAACTATGTCGAAATTTTGATTTCTGCGCATGCCCGAGGAAAATATTGAATTTGTTGCTTCTATGTAGAAGGGGATGTTAGTTGCCGTGTTTTAAACTAAGTTTTAGACAGTTTGACATTAAACTGTTGAGATAATGGCCAGAAATAGGCATCTGGGATGTTAGATTGACATTTTTTTGGAAAAAGCCCAGTAGTCAATGGGTTAAGGGAATAAGAACAATGGGTTTATTTTGAACAGTGTGGAAATTCAATTAACCTACCTTATTCGTACATAATTTCGCACTTACTTAATTTTGCGAAATGAGGCTTTATTCTCGCGATTTCAGAGAAAAAAGGGCTGAAAGGCTTAAAATTTGGTGAAAATATAGTCTTTATTTTCGCAATTTTTTTCAAATCACGAAAATTAAGACGCGTGAAAATAAGTACGAAAAGGTATTAGAATCTTTAGTAATTTAATACCTTTGCGTTTTGAAGTGCTTGAAGACATTGTGTCTTTCAATTTTTTACTGAGATAGAAAGGTACACAATCATGTCAGTTGAAGTTCAAAAGAGTGTAAATTTGGTTTTCCTATCTGATACATGTAGCTTTGCCATGCTAGGTGAGGTATACATGTAGTTTAACTCCGTAAAAATAATGGTAAGTGGATTTTACAATGTAGGGATTGTTCCTGTTGTTATTATACATGTACTTCCCAACATGATAATTAATAAGGTGTACTAATAAATATTCAATAAATACATGATAGAAATTAATGGATAGTGAAAAGTACACTCTATAATGTTTCTGAGTCAGGAGTGATTTTGACACAGAAAGTTTAATTTAATTTAGTGGGTTAAAAAAAACAAGACAAGTTAATCAAATTATCTTCTCATAAAAAATGATTTGGTATCTTCTGCTAATTTACTCAAACACTCTTCTTCTTTAAACCTAAACTGAAATTGAGAAGAATTCTTAATAGTTCTTAGCCGCCCTAATGTCATAGGCTCAATAACACAAGAATCAAGTGATCTAACTTTACTTATTGCAACATATGTAATTCCTGCTGCTTTTTCAGTTGGTCCAATATAAATCCAGGCTTTTGGTAGAGTAAGTCCTTGGCTTTTATGTATTGTTATTGCCCAGGCCAGCTTTAATGGTAATTGTTGTCTTTCATGAAATGTGTCAAGTGACTGAGAAGTAACAGTAATAGGAGGAATTGGAACACATTTTGGTAACGTTTCAGTAAATGATGGTCCTGTATAATGGTCAAACTGAACAATAACTGCTATAGGTAGGTTTGGGGGTGAGTGGTTGTTTGTATATATGATATCACTTTTCCTGTTGCTCCATTACATAGTTCAACCTCTGGCCACAAATTCATAGTTAGCATTACAGAAGCCTGTCTGGCAATAAATACGGTAGGTACTAATCCATTCATTTCTTCAGGAGAAAGAGCTTTTGCAATAGAGGAGGAATGGCGAGCTTCAATTTTAGCTATTGGTTTATGAAGCGTTAATAGTTTCTGATAATTGTATGAAGCAACTTGCTCATTGCCATAAAATAGTCTTATTGCATTATCAAATTGATTTAGATTGGGTACTTCTGATGGCTGGCGAGTAAGAAGGAGCTGCCAGTCTTGTTTAGTTGAATCTCCAGTTCTCAGACGCATTAATAAATGTTTAAAAGAAACCTGTTCTGTATCAGAACCTTGTACTCTTTGATTTACAGATAATTTTACAACTTTGTCGAACATCAAATATGCAAGATGGCCTTGTTCACCTATAACTCCTGATGGCTTTGCATGTATTATTATTATTATACAAAGGCTTGTCTGCGACAGGTGGTAATTGTGCAGGGTCCCCTATTAAGATAATAATTGATACATTTCATGTGATTGCAGTCAAAACACTCGTGATCACATTCTTGGTGGAAGACGAAAGGAATGTCCCAAAGTCTCGCAACTCACATGCCGCGCATGCGTAATAGCGACATTGAGATTAGGATTGCGGGATTCTCTGGGCGCCCGCAATTATAGTATTTTTCCCCTGATTATAATAATAATTATTATTAATTATGAGATATCCTTTAATCTCTGGAACCCTATTGTTAAGTTCAGGTATATGCAAAATGTCAAGGTCCCATAATCTCAATCTTCTGCATATCTAGTTATAACTAGCCTGTAAACGCCAAGAGAGCTTGCTCGCAGGCTAAGTCATAACACATTATCTTGATTTCTAAGTTGTATACAAAGTGAAAATCATTGTGCTGGCTTGGACTGACTTATGCTTGCATTTTGAATGATTATTAGTAGGTACATGTGATCTCACTTTTGTGGCTTCCTTTATTTGTTTTTGTACTTCCCTCTTGTTAGCTTCTGCCAAGGTCTTTTCGTAGTTAAGTATTGTTTGTGGGTGGCAGCTGAACCCAAGTACCATGCCAGACATCAGTGAGCTGTAGCTGACCCCTTTCATTTTGAGATTAAGGCCATTTGCCTTCTGCATGGGACAGTTTTGCTAACAAAAAAATATTGAGAATGGCCTTTTAGCATAACAGTCTTCTACCAGTTAATACAATCTCTGTTATAAAAATACTAGTTAAACATTTTCACTCTGATCTCAATGGGCCGAATATATTTACAAAGTCTAAGTTAGGCTGTGGTTTAAGAGAATTTAATGAGGTCTAAATCTACTTACTGTACATATATAAGCAGGTCATTTTCTAAGTAGCTTTTTTTTAGTCTGTGCTGTACACCTTCTAAACAGGGTTTACTGTAAATGACGTTAACACATTTAGGTTGGCCAGTTTAGTCGGGTTTAGGCCAAAGTTTGTTAAACCCTGTCTAAACCTTGTTTAAAAAATTATTCGGCCCAATGTCTTTCAAAATTTATTCTTAAAAAATATGAACCTCCAACAGTACATGGATAAAGAAAAAAAATTGACATTACATGTAGCATCCACTGTAAGGTAGTGATAACAGCAGTGACAGTGGCTTAATTTGCTAATTTTCTTTTTGTATTCATTCTTGACATTCAGTTATTGATATGTGATGTCAATTCCCAAATAAATTGGGTAAGCAAACTAAGGATATAATAATGCTTCATGTGTATTTTAATTAGCTTACTTTTCTTTTATTGTGTTAATCTGTTTGCCATCTTCAATAGTTTATTTATATTTATATTATTTTTTGGAATCAAAACATAATATACATGTACCTGGTTGCGAAAGAAACTGAAATTGTGTAACAGTGACACAACTCTTGTTTTTTGCATTTCCATGCACTTTTTGGAAGGCTTTTCCTTTTCATCATTCAGTATGCTTTTGTAAAGTTGACCAAACAGTCCAGGAGCATGCTGATCACAGAAAGTTTCCATTTCAGCAGGATCATACAGGTGTTTGTCCCCTTTTGAGTAGTGCTCTGTGAAACTGTTGTACATGTTTGCTGAATGCTGTTTCTCCTAAAAATATTCAGAACATTGTAATTTTTAACATCAGCACTTGATGCCTTCATTGAAAATAGGTAAGTAGCTGGGCCCGGCTGTTCCGAAGGCGATTTTAAATGCTAATCCAAGATTAAAACTTAAAGGCCCGTTTACACAGGCGATTTTTGATGCGATTTTAGCGACGATTTATCGCGCAAGTGTAAACTACCTGCGATTTCACAGCGATTTTTATGGCGATTTGTATGGCGAGTTGTACATGTAGGAGATGTATCGCTTTTTAGTCACAAAATCGCCGATAAATCGCATCAAAATTCAAGCAAGTTCGAAACAGCGGCGACAAATCACAGTCAAATTGCCATGAAATCGCAGCTGGTTTACAAATCGCCGCTAAATCGCATCAAAAATCGCATGTGTAAACGGGCCTTAATAAAGGTTTTAATTTCTCTTATATAAAAGAGAAATTTTCACTTTATACAGTTTGACCTCACTGAAAAGCTAATCCTGGTTTAGCTTAATTAATTAACTTAATTTAAAACCTGTAAGTTGAATGTTTGTTGTAGAGTTGTATTAATTAAAAATGCACCAAGCAAGAGAATTATTCATTATTCCATGTGCACATTAAATGTATTATGTAAAACCGTCGAATACATGTAAAGTGCATGCATTTATTTTAAATTGGTAGTAGTTGAAGCCTGTTGAAGGCCAGATATAATTAGTTCAGATATATAAAAAAACCATTCTAGTGATTTCATACACTTCAAAAGAAGCCAACTAAATGCTTGTTACAGATTTCAGTGTTACACACTGACCTTTAATTTTATTACAAAGAGAGGAGTTCTCTTTTGCAAGGTCTTCTGCCTCCCTCTGACCATCCACACATCTTTTCTTTAGTGCTTCATTTTCTTTTCCCAGTAGTTCAATTTTTAAGAGCAACTCATTCCACAGTGGTGGCACCGAAGAAACTTTGGCTGCAGTGGAGTTCTCATCATTTGAATGTCGTTGCTACGGTACCAAATTTTTAAGGCTTTTTTTAGTCTTGTCACAGTGCAAAGCAGAATTTAGAATTAATTACTAATATAGCACAGTATTAAATTCTTACTTTTCTTGGAGAAACATAATTCTTGTCACATAGTACTTGTTCGTCTTTATCGGCCGCTAACAAATGTTTCTGACAAATATTATTGTCACAAATCAGGTTTGTAACTCCGTCTGCAATATTTTCGAAAACTGCAATGAGTCGCTGGGAGCAACTTGTTAACCTCCCTGAACAGCTATGACCTACGGAAGCTTGTAAGTGCCATCCGACATACGTTAATATCCGACATCCGACTTGTTAAAATCCGACATCCGACTTGTTAATATCCGACATCCGACTTGTAGTATAATAAAAAACGAGTGCGAGGGTTTCATCGTGGTATCCAAAGATCGAGAAACAAATGAAAGCACGAGGCCGCTTCGGCCGAGTGCTTTTATTTGTTTCAAGATCTTTGGATACCACGATGAAACCCGAAGCACAAGTTTTTTAGATTGCTTCTCAAACAAATGCTTTAAAAAGGAAGCACTAATTAGTAGTAGTTGACCCGCATTGTTTTCCAGTTCTTAATTTACGGTTACCAAACGTAAGCTCTGAATAGTAGTAATGAAATATTGTTTTGCACTTCAAATTAACAGTTTCTAAATCCGTTGGGGAAACATGATCATGAAGTCAAATGTAA